>JANIHZ010000006.1:34419830-34437116 GCA_027478365.1 Erythroxylum rufum | reverse complement strand
ATGTTGATTTGGATATATTGCTTCCGCTGCAAAATGATTTCTTAAAAAGTTTTGAAATCTATCGTTTCTCCAAATAAGGCATGTTTTCTTTTTCCGATCCAACAATTGCATGGTCAATTAGATTGCCTAACTGTCATTAACCTGTTCTAATTATTTTTATCCAGTTCACTCTCTCAGTTTATTAATGAAATATGCATATACTATAATCAATCACAACACCCAATCACAATAACACAATAATAACTAGATTAACACTAAATTAAGGTCAAATCCGGAAGGAAAGGTAAAACATCTTAGGCAAAACCAAATCCATAGATATATTCATATTCATCTTCATATTCAAAGAAAAGAACTACAAGATGAAAGAAATACACAATAAAATGGGGATTCAGACGCCTCAAGAGAGCAGTAGCTGTAAAGACCCGCTTTTTTTTTCCTCTTTCTCTCTCTTTGAGGGTTTTCCAAAAGTGGCGAAAAATGAAGCTCTCTTTAGGGTTATATGTCTTTCCTTTATATAGTCTTTTCAATTAGGGTAATCCTGGGGTCATTTTCAGGCCCGAAAGATCCAAAAAGTCCCTCAAAAATTTAAAACCGAAAGCATCCCCATGTCTGTCCGTGCGTAGGCCACAATAGTGACCCTTAATGGCATGATCGTTGCCAAGATTTTGGCCTTCTGTCACAATCATGGCAGATTATGCCACCATCGTGGCACCTCGATCATCCTTCTATCACAATTGTAGACCTGGGTTAGCTCCCAAGTCTTCTCCATTTTCCACTCTTTGTCTTAAAATACTAGCAAACACATCAAGGCACCTTAAAAATATCAAATTGAAGTTCAAAAGCATGCTCTAACCCATAAATCACTTTAAACACAAATATCTACTAACTTACACAATTCTAAACTAAACACAGACTAAACAATCAAATTAACAAGTAAATACAAACTAAACTATCCATAAAAACATAATGCAATATACAACTATCAACATCCCCACATTTAAACGTTTGCTTGTCCTTAAGAAAACAAAACAACAAACAAAAACAAAAATGTAAAACGTAAAACGTAAAACACGCATATGCAATAATGAGACAATGACTTCAACTTCACAAGAAAAATTTAAATATAAACACAATCCTTCAAGTTATTCTAACTTATTAACTTGCGAAATCCACATATAAGTACATTGGACTAAATAGACAACTAATCCAGGCCTTATTGTTAAGTTTATTCACCCCTATCACTTACATACACACATTGAAAATTATTCGATCAATCAAAAATGTAACTATCCCTAAGTATGTTTTCATGAAAATTCAAGTTGTTCACAAGATTGGTAGATTTTATTTGAACAAACACTATTTTTGTTAATTTTGATTGACATGAACCTAGCCTTTTACGCGAAGGTAAACATTTGTGATGAATGTCGATTTGATTACTTAACTAGGTCATGTTTTTATTAAGCGGTTTGGTTAGAATGTCATTATAGCCTGTTGACGTGAAGGCACACAATTGTGATGCATGTCAATTCGATTACTCAGCTACATCACATTCTCAACTGGCTGCTAACTCTATACATAACTCGAAGGCCAGCGGATCAGTTATTTGCTTATGATTTATGCATAATTGTTTTTTATTATTATTATAATAAAGTTACTTATTTAATGGGCCTAAAATTACAAATGAATGTGACAAATTCCTAGGGTGAATAAACTAACATCATGTCGTAATTACAAGTATATTTAACCAGAGTAACCTAGGTCACTAATTTCACAAGCTAATAAATCTTCATAACCTAAAGGACTATGTTCAAGGTTAAGTCAACTCCATTAAGTCCTAGCCATTAATACATTCACACAAATCACGTCATGTACCTAAAACAAACTAACATACGAAATGCAAAATTCACACTTAAAATAAAAACATACATACAAAAAACCTTCCCCATATTTGGACAACACATTGTCCTCAATGTGAGAAGAGCAATTAAACAACACATAAGGTGGGAATAAACATAAAATAAAACAAAAAAGGGAAAAGGGTTAAAACATAAAATCATCATGGTGATGGAGGTGGTGATGGTGACGGTGTCAAAAACCAAATTTGCTTACCACCGAGATTGCTTTCCTATCTTGTAATCACTTCAAAGAGAGAAAAAGAATTAGTAAATCTTAACCATTCCAAATCATCAAAACTTATTAGTCAGCACTTAAAACAAATATAACTACACAGAATCTAAATTTAACTCGTAAACATGCTAAGTTATGGTCATTAACTTGACCTTGCATCCTTGGAAACTCAGTCGGGATCAATTACGAGTGGCTTGCTTCCAACCTTGTTTCCCAATTCCAGCTTTGTAGGTTGTAAATAAGCTACATGTTGGAAGATAATGAAAAGGACATAATCAATTGAATCCAAGTAATTCTTGTAATGCCCTTTTCAATAACAAATTGTCAACATAATCGGGAATGATGAAATCCCATGAATCTTCAATGAAATCAGACAGTTTGTCCTATAAGAAGGTGAACTGCTTTTGTTGGACCCCGTTTTCGGAGCCCAATATTCGGAGTCAGAAAACGTGATCTTCATTATCCCGTATTTGTGGAGTCCAACTCTGCTATGATACCACAACTATTGGACCCCGATTTCAGAGCCCAAACTTGAGGTCCTGCGATCGACATCCTAAGTGACATCTGGACGCGTATCCCACATGGGTCACGTGCCTATACCAGTCAACAACAAAACGAACTTATTTCTCCTATTTCAGATCAGATTTTAGGAAACCTCAAATCGGAATTTCAATTTGACTTCTTCAGAACATTTGTTTCCCATTGTCTTAAATTTCTAAATACACCAAAATCATTCAATTTGGTTCAAAAATCTTAACGTTATGTCCCTAACACTTTCAGACTATTATTAAACTGAAATAGTACACTATACCCAACTTCACTCCAGAAATTGAAAGTCTTAGGGACTGAATTAAAATTTGATTCCTTCATAAGAGTTGTAGCTCTATGTCTTTAGTTTATTTAGAAATAAGAATCATCTCATTTGGATCTCTACAAATCAAGATATCCTCAAAATATTAAAGCATGATCAGTAAAATATCCAATTCATACTCTTCCAACTGGTACCCTTACTTTGATTCAATCAATCTTTTCCTAATCAATACAAAAAGCTATAAATTTTATGTAGAGGTAGAGGAATATGTTAGGAATCTAGTGCTTCAAAAATCAAGTTATTTGAAGGTCGGACGACAAAGTTATGATTAAAAGAGTGAAACATGTTCAGGTTAGGGGAGAGGCTGCGGGCACGCGCCCGCGATGTCGCGATCGCAACTTTCCCTTCCTGCTTTGTTTTTTATTTCTTCCAACCTGTAATGGTAAAAAGAACATAACTTTCACTACAAATATCGGATTAAGGTCATTCTTAGACCATTTTAAATAAGACTCCTAGATCTACAACTTTCTTGAATAACTTAAAACAATTTCTGCCTCTATAAGGGTTAAAATTTTGAAATAAGGCAGCTATCCCAAAAGTCCATCCTAAATAGCATCACAAACTTCTAATGATCATATCTCTCATCTTCATTGTCCAAAAATTTCATACTTTATATCAATGCAAAGCTAGAAAGATAAGCTACAACTATCAAGAAGACAACTTTGTCCAATTCAGCTTGTATCAATCCACATTTTTCCACTAAAGTCAGAAACCCAATTTGACCCTTATGAAAAACTTGAATTTGCATTGTACAACTTGGAAAGTCATGAGCATAACCATTCAACTACCAACTTTACTTCATTAAACTCCCTAATCTCTACTCATTTGACTCATCCCTTACAACTAATTAGCATCATTCATAAAAATCCTATCTTTCCTTTTTCCATAATATCTCAATTATAAGCAACAACAATTCATGTCCAAGTTCATCAACTCAAGTGGATAACTTCTTCAAGTATATCTAATTCCAACTCAACAACATCCATACACAATTCATATTCCATTAACAACAAAAATAGTAGTTTACAAAGCTTTAATGGCATTCCAAGCCACATTATATTATCAATATCAAAAATCCGAAATACAAATGATACAAAACCTAATAATTCTTGAAATGTGTCTAAAGTCTTATTTTTACACCCATCTAACTCAAAATACAAAATATGCATAATCGAATGAATGCCTTGACTCTCTTTCACCCGATCTGTTTCTCATCACCTGGAGATGGGAATGAAAGGGGATGAGCTTGAAAGCTCATGGGTAACAAGTTTATAACAAATAACAAGAAAAACCATTTAAAATGTTCATTGTCATAGGAAATTCTTATTGAATCATAAAACATATGGTTCTTAAATTTTCAACCAAATTAACAATAAACCAAATCATGTATGCATCAATCTTGTCTATATATTATGACACATAAACACATCAGAATGGTTTAGGTTGGTCCAAAAACAGAACGTACTATACATTTCCCATAAGGGTCCTGGTAGCCGTGAACAAAACGGACTATCGCAATCCCACAAAATGGTTTTACGTAGCCGTGAACTTATTGGAGTCCATAAAGGAGCTCCATGCCACTAGTAGACAGGTGGGAGAAGCATTTATTCAAAGTACACTTGACATACTTAAGGGACCAAACCAAACCCATATAACACGCATTTCATAACTTGCAAACATGTTGCCCAAATGGCACATTTTCAAAACATGTTTTTCATGAACATGAAATATTTCATACGCACTTCCATCATCTTTTCACAATTAATCAACCAAATTCAAATATCAAGCATATTGCAATTTCTCAAATCATTCAAAAGCAATAAATGCCATAATTATAAAGCAATGAAAAATCATTTTATTTTCTTGACTAAAAAGAAAACATAATGGCTCATTATCCAATTATAAACATGAAATCTACCTTGAATTTCCTTGCTTAAAACTTGCTCAAAAATGCCTCTCCTCTTGCTCCTCTTGCCTTTTCTTGATTTCCTTTATCAAAGACAAAATTCTCATATCAATAGGCATTCCAATTGAAAATCTCACAAAAACCTAAGCAAGAAATTGACCCTAGAATACTTAAACCCAAGCATTTCCTAAGCTCTTTGAACTAAAACCCTTCCAAAAATCCAACAAATCAAAAACACCATTACCTTGATTATTCACCAAATGAAGAGTTTCTTAGCTTGAATGAAAGCTCTTCTCTTCCTCTACCTTTTCTCTCCTTGAACCACTTCAAAATCTTTCTTAAAAGCTAAGAAAAGATCAAGCCTAACTTGGTTTTCTCTTCCTTTCTTTCAAACTACCGAAACTCTCACTTCTCTCTTTCTTCTTTTCGTTATTTTCTTCTTCCCTCCCACAAATCATGTTTTTTTGCTTCTTCAATTGCAGGACAACACTCAATCCTTCCATTTATGCCCTTAATGAGTGAGAAATGTCCCTTTTACCCTTACTTATATGCTTATGTCCTTATACTCTTAAGTGACCTTCCAAAAATACCCTTGAACATCCTTATTACCTTAGTACTTTAATTCCATTAACTCATGTCATATAATCTTAGTAACATTAACATAATAATAACTCCAAAAAAATTAAATCCATCAAAACCTCATAATTCATTTAAATCATGCTTAACTAGAAAAAAAAAATGGGGGCCAACATTTCTCCCCCTCTTAAAAGAATTTCGTCCTCGAAATTCTTACCTGACTGATCAAACAAATGGAGGTAATGTTGCCTTATGTTTTTCTCGGTCTTCCAAGTGACTTCTTCACTCAGATAATTTCTTTCAAATGGTCCTAGTTAATGGATTTGATCAATCCTTCCATTACTTATTCAGATATCACACTATCTTAATTGTTTCCTCAATATATCTCAGATTACTAACAATTTTTTTCCACTTCCTGCATCGATAACACCAATATCAGATCATATCGATATTTCTTAGCATACTTGACATCTTGCACTTAATCTAAGCACACCTTGGGAAGGTTATACTCTCATAAACCTTTCATCCTTCGCTTCATAGTTCACATCTTTATAGTGTCAGTACACTTTACTCTTATGTCTATCTCACTGTATCCCATACCCTTGGTGTTGATCCACTTAATTCATTCATTTTTCTTGAGTTATTTAATTTTTGACACAGATCAATTTCACTTATCACTAACGTCTCCAATCCATTCTGGTTTTCGACCATCTTTAGCCCTGTTCATCTAAATAAAGAGGCGGATGACTCTTTTTGTCATTTAACTCTTTATACAGTATTCCAATGAAATCACCATAATAATGATTGTGATGCTTACAGTCAAATAGAACTATACATTGACCTTATGCTCCTATGGACTCCAAAATACAAGCCTTAAGCATATCTCTGATAGTTAAGACCATCGGCAAAATCAAACATTCAGTCCCTTGATTCTACATTCTTAACCGCTAAATGATGTTTCGGCACGTTCCTACTAGAATGTATTTCATGGGTTGTTATTTATGCTTATCTAACAATCTCTTTGCTCAATCATCTTAATCAGTACACATACTTCTTATTTCCATCCCAAAGTATCATTCTTCCTATTCGAACTCAAATTTTTGATCTGTTTTTTTAATTTCTCAGTGAGATTCACAATTTTTAGATCCTCAATTCGGGCTTGGTAAATCCTTTCAGGTGAAACTGAACTTCAATTCCTTAGCAAATAGTACTTTGATTTGCCCAAAATTCAACTCCACATTCTATGCTTCTTTTTGCACTAGATCTGATAACCTCAATATCTGAATTCATGCTTCACTACTATTGGGATTTCTGCTTAATGTATCATATACGACACTAACTTTACTGGGAACTCATTTGTACAATCATTGTCTTTCAGTACTTATAACCATTGTCTCAGTCTCGTATTCAATTCTTTCGACTCAACAATTACCTCAAAATTAAATGAGCAGTATATTTATATATACCCAAAATGTTTTTGTACATATAATGTCTCCAAACTTTCAAAACGACCACTACTATAGCAGTTCTAAATCATGTATCGAATAATCAACTCATAGGACTTTAGTTGTCTCTATACATATAAAATCACTTTATTATGCTGCATTGGATTTTATCCAAATCTCTTACACAACATCATTGTATACTATAAATCTCCAAATCCAGATGATATAATTAATATCGGTGTAATAATTCCTTAAAAAATCTCTTTACTTTCATTTCTCATACGATTTACATGTTTTTTCCTTAAGTAGTCAAACTATTCTTCTCAACTTTTCTAATACCTTTAATATATCATCATTTTTTTTGTTTGGATCACTTTAATCTTTAATACCATGGTACTGTCGGGGCATTTTTTAGCTTGAACAAATATTTCCAAAGCTCCATATGCCCATGATTAGTTCTCATAATTCCTTAAATAACTAATTCCTTAATGAGGTAACATTGTCTCACATTATTTTCAATTTCCCAAATGACTTCCTTTCTCGAATGATTTTCTCAATTCATTCAATTTCCTATGATTTCTCATTGAATTTTTCTAATGTCTGCTCATTCATACTAATTTCTCCACACATTTCAAATTATTTTCAATCTTAATTTCCTATGTTGGTAACACATTCATCAGATCTTATTTGTATCTCCCGAACATACTTACACAAAATATAACGTGGACCTATATACTCCTTATATTAGTAATTTATGTCTCCTCAAATTAAAAAATCCACTCATATAGTTGGATACTTTACATCAAACAAAAATACATACATTCTCAATAGTATATTCTACCTCTTTTGCTTGAGTCTCCGCTAGAGATATGACTCCAATATTTACTTTTAAATGATTACGTATTCATTTCCTATTTGTTCTTTCATTCAATATAAACTGTTGAATCTGCTTAACCCAATTCAATGGAATTCTTCTCCGAAACAAGATTTCTTGCTACTACCATCTATACTATTCATGTAATGTTTATCAATCACTATTATCATCATCGCATTATCAGCCATCCTTAATACCTCAAGAAGACCAACATCTATCATTCTTTCAGGGTCATAACATTCTAATTACCAAAACTTAATGAAGCAGTAAACATAATTACTGTCGCATATGCTTAGGTGTGTATCATCAAATTCATCCCCTTTTGTCCACATATTTATCTCTAATAATTCAAAATTTTATATCTTACATGATGGATACTTTGATCTCCATTGATCCTAGACGATATTCTTCTCTTTATCTTCGAATTCATTACTCATTGTAACATCATCAACAATCTCAATCTATCCCCGATTGATTATTATAAGCACTTTCATGTGTGACTCTAGTTCCTCTTAGACTTTAAACTATGGGAACTCTGACTAACAAATATTCAATAAGTCATAGATTGCTTCCTATATCATCTCCACATATATAATACATATATGCTCAAAATATTCTCACTTGTCATGGTGATCCCATTATCAGATATGTACTCACAATAAGAACTTTTAGAACTTCTATATATTTCTCTATCATTCATCTCATCTTCTAATTATCCTTTATTGCATCTTACATATGTACATTCGCCCTTGATTCAAAATTATGGATGTATAATCATCATAAAATTCCAATCTCAATTCCACTAACACATTCTTATGGTGGATCGTAACTCTTGTCACAATAATCAAACAACCACTTCGGTTCCAATTTCATCTTCTTAGGACCATAACAATTTCTGTTTTCATTACATTCCACTTGTACACTTTAACCCCATCAATTCTACTTCTCTCCCTATTTTCCTCAAAAAATCTAAGATAATACATTCACATCTTTATCACATTTGGGGATATACAGCACAGTACAATATTGGTGTTATATTCAATTCCACCAATACAAATGCGTTGACTCATTATCTGTCATATTTAACCATGTACTATTTCCTAACAACTTTCAATTTCCTCAAATTCTAAAAAGGTATCATTCTTCTCACTCATTCTCTCAGGTCAAACTCTTAACAATTACTCATGCATGTAACTCATACACATGTGTCTTAGACTAAGGATCAACTACTACTGCATGCTAAGACATGTCAAAATACATGTAACTGGATATATATCTCCAAAAAGCCCATGTAAGATCCTAATTCTGGGCTCTGATACCATAACTATTGGACCCCGCTTATTTCCAGAGTCCAATGCTTTCTCTGATACCAACTCTATTGGACCCCATTTTTGAAACCCAACTCTTGCTAAACTTATCATCTACTAGACCTCGCTTGCTTCCGGAGTCCAACATCTGAACTCATAAAACGCGAGTGCATTTCAATCTAGGGTTATGCTAATGAACCCTCATAAGCCATCAACAATTCATCTTCATTCTCATAACATCCCAAAATTACCTCACAATTTGGTCAATGGCATGCCCACACAAATAAGTCATAATAATCAAACTCATTTGTTATAAATTCAGAGCATATTTTGGGAGACCTCAAATCGAAATTTCAATTTGACTTCTTCTAAACATTTGTTTCCCATTGTCTTAAGTTTCTATAGACACCAAAATCATTCAAGTTAGTTCAAAAATCTAAAAGTTATAGCCTAAATGTTTTCGACTGTTATTGTACTGAAATAGTACACCATACTTAGCTTCCCTACCGAAAATGAAAGTCTTAGAGACTGAATTAAAATTCAATCTCTTCAAAAGAGTTGTAGCTCTACGTATCTAGTATATTTAGAAACAAGAATAATCTCATTTGGAGCTCTACAGATAAAGATATCCTCAAAATACTGAAGCATGTTAATTAAAATGTCCAGTTCAAGCTCTTCCAATTGATACCCTCACTTTGATTCGATTAATCTTTTTCTAATCAATACTAAAAGGTATAAATTTTTATGCAGAGATAGAGGAATGTATTAGGAATCTAAAACTTCAAAAATCAGGTCATTTGGAGGTCGGACGACAAAGTTATGGTCAAACAAGTGAGAGGTGTTTAGGTCTGGAAACACCAGCAAAGTAGCGATCGCGATGCGAAAATCAGCAAAGTCGCGGTCGCGCGTCCTTTCTTCTTCCTTTTCTTTTCTTCCTCGGACCTGTTTTAGAAAAAAAGGGCATAAATTTCACTAAAAATATCGGATTAAGGTCATTCTTGGACCGTTTTAAGGAAGACTTCTAGATCTACAACTTTTATGCATACTCCAAAAAGACATTTTACCTCTAAAAGGGTTCAAATTTCAAATCAATATAGCTTTCCCGAAAGTCCCTCTTAAACAACATCATGAACTTCCAATGCTTATATCTTTCAACTCCGATATCCAAAAATTTCATACTATATACCATTGGAAAGATAAAAGAAAGATCTACAATTTTGAAGAAATTCAATTTGACCCTTATGAGAAACTTGAAATTTGCAATGTACAACTTGGAAGGTCAGGAGCATAACCATTCATCTACCAACTTTACGTCATTAAACTCTTTCATCTCTACTCATTTGGTTCATCACCTACATCAAATTCTCATCATCCACCAAATCCTATTTTCCATTTCCATAACCTCTCACTTATAAGCAACAACAATTTATGTTCAAAGTTCATCAACTCAAGTGGATAACTTCTTCAAGTATATCTACTTTCAACTCACATCATCCCTACACAAATTCACATTTCAACTTAACAATCATCCATACACAAATCCATATTTCATTAACATCATAAAATAAGAGTTTTCAAAGCTTTAATGGCATTCCAAGCCATATTACATCATCAATATCTAAAATCCCAAATACAAAAGACACAAAATCCCATAATTCTCGACATGTGCCTAAGGTCTTATTTTTACATCCATCTAACTCAAAATACAAAATATGCATAATTAAACGAATGCCTTGACTCTCTGTCACCCTATCTCTTTCTCATCACCTAGAGATGGGAATGAAAGGGTGGGAGCTTGAAAGCTCGTGGTAGCAGATTTATAATTGAGAAATAAGCAAAAACCATTTTCAATACTCATTGCTATTGTACGTTTTTGTAACCATAGTAATTTCGCAGTAAAAATCATCAAACACTTTTTTCTCTAAATTCTCAATTTATCAAACAATTCATGAGCAATTATAAATCATGTGTGCATCAAACTTATCAACATATTATGAGCACATAAGCACATCAAAATGGTTTGGGAGGTCCATAAATAGAAAAAGCTTGCACATTTCGCAAAAAGGGTTTTGTGTAGTCATGAACAAAATGAGCTAACATAATCCCACATGGTGGTTTTGTGTAGTCGTAAACATGAGGGAGTCCATGAAGGAGCTCCATGCCACTAGCGGGCAGGTGGGAAAAGCCTTTAGTCAAAGTGCACTTGACATATAGAATGGACTAAACCAAACCCACATAACATGTATTTCATAACTTGTAAACTTGTTGACCAAAATGGCATATTTTTGAAACTTGATTTTTCAAACATAGTATCTTTTCAAAAATCATTTGCACAATCTTTTTATAATTCATCAACATAATATGCTCATACCAAACACATGTCACATTCTCAAAGAACTCAAAGAGTCATAAAGTACATTCATGAAAATATTTCAAATCATTTATTCCATAATTTAAAAGAAAACATTAATGGCCTATTACTTAATTATAAAACCGTAACCCAACTTGATTTCCTTGCTTGAAACTTTGCTAAAAAATGCCTCTACTCTTGCTCCTCTTGCCTCCTTTGATTCCCTTTTATCAAAGATAAAATTTCCATTCAATAAGGATTAAAATTGGAGAACCCACAAGACATATTCACTAAAATAATCCTAGAATTCTTAAACCCATACATTTTCTTGAGGTTTATGAACCAAAACCCTTTCAAAAATCCAAAAGAATAAAATCAAACTTACCTTGAATCTTCACCAAATAGTGAGATTGTTGGCTCTAATAGAAGCTGTAATCCTGCTCTTCCTTTTTCCCTTCTTGAACAACTTTAAATTTTCTCTTGAACACTAGGAAATGAAGAACCCTATGTCTACTTCCTTCCTTTCTCACAAAAACCGAAACACTTAACTCTCTTTTCTCATTTTCGGTGTTCTCTTCTTCTTCCTATCTCCAATTCATGTTTTTACTCCTCTCCAAAGCAAGACAACAATTTCCTTTTCCTTTAATACCCTTAATAAGTGTGCAAAGTCCCTTTTACCCTTCCTTATATGCTTATGTCCTTATACTCTTAATTGACCTTCCAAAAATACCCTTGAACATCCTTATTCCTTAGTACTTTAATTCCATTAACCCATGTCGTATAATCTTACTAACATTAACATAATAATAACTCCAAAAAAATAAAATTTAAATCCATCAAAAGCTTGTAATTCATTTAAATCATGCTTAACTAGAGGAAAAAATGGGGGCCAACAATAAACATGAAGAACATCTGAAAATCACTTTACACATCAAGTTTAATGAAAATAACAGAGGGAAAGAAAGAAAAACTTGATTCAGCTTGATCTTGAAATCTAGAAATCTTTTACGTCTCTCTTGATCTTTCTTGTTTGGACCAATTTTCAAGATGGTGGCCCCTTCTGTTTTGAAGCGTTTTATGTTCTTAAATAGTTCTTGAGGCTTCTAGGGTTTTCACCTTTCAATTGATTCCAAAATTGCCCCCGAAACTCAAAACAGATGAAAAATCTCGCACCTGGGAGGTTTCTATCATAATTATGACCTAACCAATTTTCCTTCTATCATGATCTTGACCAAGCCAATTTTCTTTCTATCATGATCATGTTACTCCAGTCATAATCATGACCTTGTCTTCTAGCCTAATCTCGGTCCAATTTTCTTCAATCATCATTTATTTGAGTGATCAGATCGTTTGATCTTTAGGTTAATCCCTTGAAAATCGAATCAAATATTTAATTCCAAGGATTGCTATATAGAGTGCAACCTCGGGTCCTCTCACTTAATCAGAACCTAGCGCAAATGATCTAAGCTAGCCTAATTGTCAAGAAATGCAACTAAATTGATAAAAGGTAGGGTTTTGGTCATTTTTAAAACTTAACTAAATTGAACTAATTAAAAGAAAAGCGTATAAGAAGTATTTTTGGATTTTTGGGAAGCAAAATTTAAAAACTCAACGATGATTAATTTGATAAAATCCTCTTGAAAACGAACTTTGGCTATCATAGTTCAAATCAAATCTTTTACGAGCAAAAATCACTAAGTTTCCAAATGATGAACCTTAAAGAACTCTTTAAGTCCAAGGTTTTAATCAATGGACTCCATTTATCAAAACCTTGTTAAATGCATCTTAGTGTGTGTTAATGGATAAGCTAATGCAAGAGGTCAATATGGATCAAGCATAATCTCAATATCAAACACAACTAGGCAGATAAAAGAGAGTAACACAATCACCACAAAGACATATATGAGACTTCATATATTAAGCATCCAAGTTCTACATAAATAGATCCATAACATAATACATACATTATTCAACACTTGATTAAACTCTAATCAAGAAAACCTAACTACAAAGTATTAATCCTAACTCAGGAGTTCATAACAATGTAGTTAAATATGACAATGTAAAACTACTCCCCTTTGAAGCCCATCGAACTCAAGCCATCGCTACATCTTCAAGAGGAAATGGTGTTTTAGCCAAGCATAACTCCAGGAATCCTCACTACCATAAGCACACCAAAGGCATCCATGGTAGCAGCAGCAGACAATGAAGTGAATAGGGAAAAGTGGACGGAGTTGATGGATGAAGGCCGAGGGTGAGAAGAATGGGTGTCAGCTGATGAAGTATGAGTGTCTCTGTGTTGATTGATTGATTGTCTGTAACCTAATTTGGTAGGTTTTTAAGTGATGGATTGGTGGGTCGGGTCGAACAGTGAGAGAATTTTCCAAATATGGTTCAGGTTTCTGACAGTTCGCCACGACGACAGATAATTTTTACTGCGGCGTACTTTTTCAGAAAGGTTTTTGCTCTTGATGGATCTTCGTTGCGGAAAAATAATTAATTTACGCCACGACGAACTTTTCCCAAAAGTCAACCTGAATTCTTTATGTTTCGCTGTGGCGACAATTCTGTTTTGCCGCGACGAAAGTCTTGTGGCGCCTTTGGTCTTGTTTTAGCACATTGACTCCTTTCTTCTTGATGTTCTTACAATCAATAATAGCAATTTGTAATATCAATTGTTCCTAGAAAAATTAATAGTGCCATTAATGTCAATTTGTAACAATTTTTACTATCAAATTGCATAAAATACAAGCACACACTCAAGGATTAATTTAAGCACAAAATCAAGAATTAGGAGTCAAAAAGTATATTAAAAGCCATGAAAGTGTCGCCAATTTATAAAATAAACTTGGGCTCAATCAAATTCCCCCACACTTAGACCTTTGTACTCCTGGACAAAGTTTATAAGAGTCAAAGAGACACAAGTGTAAAAGAAAAATTCTGACCATGCTCAAAACAATAATAGGAAATTAGTAAAAATCACTTTCTCAAAAGTCAATCAAAGTATGCTGAAAGAATGCTAAGAAAATAAACACTAAAAGAATTTAATCCAAAAGATTAGACAAAAGAGATTTCACTCAAGGTAAAGTGTTTGCTCTCATCTCACTTATGTTTAGGGATATTTTCACTCTAAATCTGCTTAATCCATTCTCTATCATAAGCTTGTGATAGTCCTATTTCTCCAATACAAGAACTATAATTTCGAAAATCAAGAGGACTTTTTAGGGTTGCAATGTATGGAAGGCTAGATGAGATGAATGGAGTGAATGAAGAAAGAAATAGTATGAATACATGCAATACCATTATGAAATGGATGTCAACAGTGAAACAAAATTGACACACTAATGACACTTTTTTTTAACATAAATATAACACATATATATAATTGATGCTGCTTGTACTTATTCTTTTTCTATCTTTTCTTTTCTTTTCTACTTTTTTTGTTCCTTTTTGGAACACTTTTTTTTTTGAAAAACTAGGAGAAAATGTAAAATAAATTATTGACACCATATAAATATGCGTGCATGTGCTTATAAATAATGGCTCAAGGGGCTAGTAAAGGATAAGTGTTTGTGATAAATAATGGCTCAAGGGGCTGGTAAAGGATAAGTGTTTGTGGGACTATGTTTGGGTCAGAATGGTTTAGAAAGAATGCCTCTATCATATTAACAAAATTCTAGTTCATAAAGCTTTGATTAAGAATTGAAACAAGTTCTAAGGAGATATGAAATAAGCAGATACACACAAGAATTGAAGAAAAATTCAGGCTCAAATATCCTTCCAATAACGGTAATATCTCACGAACAATCTCAAGTCTTAAAAACCTAAAGTGCTACTTTGTTAGCATGCGTTCACTACCTTAATGTTGAAAACATCGAAAGTAAAATTAGCCCATACCAACAATCATTAAAAGAATAGGAGGTATTTTCAAAAACTCAAGTATCACTTTGAATCTTATAAATGCTTTGAGAAATAAGAGGTATAAGCGTCGAGTGCGGAAAATTTGTGGAATTGAGGAAAAAAAATTTGTTTAACAAAAATCATTTCTGCAAAGATATGTCACCGCGACAAAACCAAAGTACGCTGCGGCAAACTGTGTAGTTCACCAACTCGGCTACGGCGAAAAACAAGCAGATGGCCGCGGCAAAAAACAGCAGAACTGAATTTTCATAATCACCAAGTTTAAAAATTGTAACATTATGCATGATTGACTAACACCAACATATAAATTGTCAAAATGGAGCACAACAAGAGTAACAAAATGGGAAAAGCTCCCCCACACTTAGACAATGCATTGTCCTCAATGAAAAAGAAGCAAAACTTAAGAACTATAAGAATTTCAGGCAAAAAGAGATAAAGATGACTTTATTAGAATGTAAAGCTACTAAACAAAGTAAAAACAACACTATCTTCCTACTAGGGTGGTTTCTCCCCCACACTTGTTTAGGAAATGAAGACATTAAACATTGCATCACTAATCACAGACCTAAAGTAAATAAACAAGTGAGGAAGAGAAAGAACCTGATATTTATGGAGGCTTTTGGTTCTCATGGTAGAGCTTTAATAGGTGGCCATTGGCTTTGAGTTTGGCTCTAGTTTCTTCGTGTAAAAGCTCAACCATACCAAAGCTATGTACTTTAGTGAACATATATGGCCCATCCTAACGAGTATTGAATTTTCCATGTTTAAAAGTGAAACGAGCCTTGTATAACAGGACCTTGTCCCCTTCCTTAAAACTCTTTCCTTGAAGAATCTTGTCATGCATCAATTTTGTCTTCTCTTTGTAGAGGCAAGAATGCTCATATGCCTCGAGCCTTAACTCCTCTAACTCTTGCAGTTGGAGTTTCCTTTCCATACCAAAAGATTCCAAATCCATGTTGCATTGGTTGACCACCTAATAAACTTTATGATCCAATTTTGCTGGCAAATGGCATGCTTTTCCACAGGTCAATCGGTAAGGGGATATGCCTATTGGGGACTTATAAGCGGTGCGATAGGCCCATAGTGCTTCTTCTAAGTGTAGGCTCCAATCCTTTTTAGATGGCTTGACTATTTTCTCCAAGATGTGCTTTACTTCTCAATTGGAAACTTCAGCTTGACCATTGGTTTGTGGGTGGTAAGCAGTGGAGACTTTATGAGTTACCACAAAATTGGAAAACAAGTTACCAATGACTCTATTACAAAAATGAGTCCCTCTATCACTAACCACGGCTTTAGGAATCCCATACCGAAAGAAGATGTTTGACTTAAGGAATTTAGATACTGCTTGCGCATCATCTTTTCTAGTAGGGGCCACCTCTATCCATTTGGACACATAGTCAACAATTAAGAGGATATATACAAGACCAAAAGATGGGGGAAAAGGACCCATGAAATCAATTCCCCAGACATCAAAGATTTCACAAAATAAAAGAGGTTATTGCAGCATTTCATGTCTTTTCCCTAAACCTCCAAAACGTTGACATTTATCGTATGACCGACAAAAATTAAATGAATCCTTAAAAAGGGTAGGCCAATAAAAACCAGAATCTAGAATTTTCCAAGATGTTCTCTTAGCACTAAAATGCCCACCATAAACCATGGAATGACAAGCTGAAATTATAGCATCAAACTCTTCATTAGGCACGCATTTTCGGATTGCCTGGTCACTGCACAATCTCCAAAGGTGAGGGTCATCCCAGATGTAATGCCGAGCTTCACTTTTTAACTTTTGAACCTACGCCTGAGACATAAAAGGAGGAGTTAGTCTAGTGATAAGGTAATTGACAATATGTGCATACCAAGGTTCTTTGAAAACTGAAGCACATAGAATTGAATCGGGAAAAGAATC
>JANIHZ010000006.1:34406716-34419730 GCA_027478365.1 Erythroxylum rufum | reverse complement strand
AATAATGATAATAATAATAATAATGATGATGATGATAGTAGGGACTAATGGATATTTTAATTATTTTGTTAGTTATTCCTTTGTCATTTAAAATTTATGTTTTTAAACAAAACATTGACATTACATCATTATTAGAAATTTTTAAGAATAAATTAGAAACTAAATAATACATATTCTACTCTATTCCTTATCTATTCTATTTTTAAATAATCATTATTTCATTCATTATCTATTCTTCTATTCCTCATCTATTATATTTTTAAAGAATCATCATTTCATTTCTTATCTATTCTTGCATTGTTACAAGGGTAAGTTGACTAAAATAAGAAAATAGGGGTCAACTCGTGCTTCTAACTTATTGGGTCTGATACATACGGATATCAATAGACCTTATACAGTTACATTGCTCACTTTTAAATATGTTCTAACATTTGTTGATGATTATTTCCGTTACAGTTTATGTTTTCTTACTTCTTGTTGCATGAAAAAATCGAAAAATGAAAGTTTATTCTCTGATAATCTTTCAAAGAAAAATCGGAAAATATTTATTTTTAACCATCTAATCACGTAACCGCTCTGATATCATGTATAAAACATATTATAAGACTTTAACGCACCCCGGTGAATAACGCACCCCGATGAGTAGATCTCGTGAAGATATCGGTCTATTTGCATTTGTTTCGCTTTTAAAATTGAATAACTTCTTAAGAGGTAACTTATATCTACGATGACTTACCATCTTGTTGTTGAAAAGTGACATTTAAAAAGTAGCGTAATGTTTATGTTGTAAGACATTGTTGTGAACCAAACAATGTGGAAAAGTAAGTGTTATTATCATTGTTGTGTTGGACACGAAACTTGTGCTTGATAGTCAACATGGGATCAATCAAAAGCACGGCCACGACAAGGAAAGAAAACAAACTCCAAATATCTCACGCCCACTTCCATGATGTAAACTTACGTATGATACTGTTGTGTATTATTTATTAAGTTTCATTTAATTTAACCTAATTAATAAATTAAATAAAACTTAATAATTTTTTATTATCACAATACTAATGATAGTAGAAAACGTCTACTTTTGAGTCTTTCAAATCATATGCATTAAGCTTGAGACATTGACCAAGTAACGATGAAGACTTATGCTTCTACGGTAAAGTGAGAGTTGAGACATTAAAATTGCTACTGCCAAAAGGACAATATTCCATATTTTCTGGCAGAAGCAATAGAGAAAAAAAGGAAAAAAGAAGTTTACAATTATCAAGAGTTTGACTTGACCTATAGTGGGAAGATAAGTGTCTTGAGATTCAAAATTTGACGTGTAAGAACGATATTTATTTATTTTATATATTTGCTTTAAAATTAATTGTTATAAAGACAATATCAAGAAAATAACTAACATATTACTTGGTTGTTCAAATTGATATAACTAAAATGTAATAAAAATCTGGAAATAAATATCTTAAATAACAAAATAACTATTGAATTTTAAAAAATTTAAAATTATAAAGGAGGTGGGACAGCTTGGGGATAGTGCACTGCACCCGGTGAATTCGGTGTAGCATATTCCAGCTGCTTATGTGCTTTGTCGTGTTTTATTACGAAAACTCCAATTGACGACTGGGATGCACATGAGGAATCGAACGGGCACCGATATAGGGCCCACTAACAGACTTGATCTTAGCCGTCCATGTGAACGTAGCATCTGACAGCTACATGCCTTGCACAGCTGGCTTCGCATTAGTAGAAGGCAAGAATATTACTAGATGACTTTGTCTCTCATGTTTCATATTCCTTCCTTTGGAAGTCAGAAACAAAAATTTAACTATGCCTCTCTTTCCTTGTCCCTTTTTCTATATTTACTTGAGACATTAAAACAAGTTTACCATCGAAAATCTCAATTGCATGAATAAGTCGTCTGATTAGCTCAAGTGTATCTTCTATTCTCTACCGAATATTTAATTCATGGCATGTGTTAGCAATAACTATAAGGCACGAATTAAATTGTACGGCACGCATTAAAATGTACATATATATTATATTTAAGATATACTCTTTTAATTTCTGATATTCACCTTATTTTTAAAGTTAAGGTTTTATAAAATATTTTAGATAAATACCATTTCTATTCACAAAAATCGCAATAATTATAAGGGATATTCATATTTTTAGTTTTCAACTTAATATTACTTTTTTGACTTACGAATACTTATTAGTACAAATATTTACGGTAATGTTACTTTATTATTTATAATACCTCCTTCGTTTTTTTTCTTTTTTACGTGTGTTATTTAAAAATAGCATCTCCCGTAGGATTGCATTATATTTAAGTTGGATATCATTCTAAACACTATACAAATTACAAAAATGTTAATACTAATAATTATAAGGGATAAGTATATGCTGAAGTTCTTTAACGTTACTAATATCTTACTGATATTTAACCTAGATTCTATTAATGCTATAGAAGATTTCAAATGAGAATATGATTGAAAGTTCTAACATAAAATAGAAACCAAAATTTAAGAATTAATTAAAATTTTTAATAATCAATCCATTCCATCATAAAGACAGTAAAAAACAACAAAAAGTCGAGATTCTCTAAAATACGTTTTGATCACAGCCTCCACCTGCAACCATAAGCCACGCTAGATCCTCGCGCGTCAGTTGCACCCACCAACCCGTTGGAAGCAAAACTGCAGAAGATCCAAAGATCCCTTGTTTTGACATTTTTTTCTATACTCTTTTTAAAACTTTGATTGTAAGGAGAAAACGGCGAATGAACTGAACAAGAAGAGAGATAGATAGATGAAGAATAATTCCCATAGAGAGACTGCTTATATATGCACCATGTAGTAACCACTCATCGATCTTTCGCTCTCAAGAACAAGAAGAAAGGAAAAAAGAAAAAATGGTGGCGGGGTGTAACCAGTTGGGATACACCGCCATTCTGTTCGTAGTGGTACTATCCGTTATTTTTCCTCCGTTCTGTGTCGGGATTCGTTCGGTTCGGGGTAAGAACGTTAACGGTAACCGCCGGTTTACGTTTTCGTTCAATGAGGCGCCGGAGTACCGTAACGGCGTAGGCTGTATGGCTTCGTCTAGCAAACACTTCGTCTCCTCATGTGACCCGTCTCTGGTTCACATAGCAATGACTCTTGATTCGGACTACCTACGTGGTTCAATCGCAGCCGTCCATTCCGTTCTCAAGCACAGTTCCTGCCCCGAAAACGTCTTTTTCCATTTCGTCACGGCGGAGTTCGACCCGACTAGTCCTCGGGTCCTCTCGCAACTGGTTCGCTCCACGTTTCCTTCGCTAAACTTTAAGGCCTACATTTTCAGAGAGGACAAAGTGATCAACCTGATATCTTCGTCGGTCAGACAAGCGTTGGAGAACCCGTTAAACTATGCAAGAAACTATCTTGGTGATATTTTGGATTCTTGTGTTGACCGGGTCATTTACCTGGACTCCGATGTCGTCGTCGTCGACGATATACACAAGCTATGGGACAAGAGGCTATCTGGGTCTCGCGTGATCGGGGCTCCCGAATACTGTCACGCGAATTTCACTACGTATTTCACCGACGGGTTCTGGTCCGACCCGGTTCTTTATCGGGTCTTTGCGACCCGGAACCCGTGTTATTTCAACACTGGAGTGATGGTGATGGACTTGGTGAAGTGGCGAGAAGGAAATTACCGCAAAAGGATTGAAAATTGGATGGAGGTGCAAAGAAAGCGTAGGATTTACGAATTGGGTTCTCTGCCTCCGTTTTTGTTGGTGTTCGCCGGAAATGTGGAAGCGATTGATCACCGGTGGAACCAGCACGGTCTCGGCGGTGACAATTTGAGAGGAGATTGCCGGAAATTGCATCCGGGTGCGGTGAGCTTGTTGCATTGGAGTGGAAAAGGGAAGCCATGGGCTAGGCTCGATGCTGGTAAGCCTTGTCCACTCGATCGACTATGGGAACCATATGATCTTTACAGAGGGTTTGATAATGCTAGAGTAAAGGTTCAGAGTGTTGGAGTTTTGGGGTCTTCAAAGCTTTCTTTGGAGCTGCATTCGAGTTACTTGTGATTGTCGGTTGGTGGGTTCTTATTGTACGCTGTTGTTTCACACACGGTTATTCTTTCGATTGATAGATGATTTGTACAGATTTAGATAGCTCTGCTTTCTGGTAGAATTCTTTGTTTTGCTTTTTCTTTTCTTCTGGTTTCATCGAATTCTTCTATTTTCTTTTACTCTGAACTTGTGTTGTTAGAATTTATGTGGGTACTTTTACATATGAGGATGATTTCAGTTCGATGTAATTCAGGTTCCGATACTCGGGAACAATTTTGGAGGATTCACTTTTTTGTATGTAAAAATTGAACTTACTGTTGGTAAAAGGGGAGGGATGATATGGAACAATAACATACCAGTTGTTCATATGTTTCCAAGATCCTGTCTTTTCATCTATTTCTTATGCCTGGCTACCTCTAAGCTTTCCGGGTAAATATTATTGAATGATACAGAGAAAAGAGGATCTGAAATGAATTATAGCTGACAGCCCTGAGAAATGAATAAAGGTAACTTACTTGGGCGTAAATTCTAACAGCTGTACGCTGCATTATGTTTCAACTTTCAACTGCTTCGGGGTCCCACTCAAAGCATAATCGATCACATTTGTTGCAGCTTGTAATTGGTGTAAACCATAGATAGCTGAAGCATGGAGAAGACTCGCTCCTTTTCCAGTGTTAAAGTTGGGAGAAAACAAGAAACTCATTAAATCAATGACACTCCTGACATTTGACGCTGAACGGAGTTGATAGTTGTAGTTCCAGGTGTAGGAAAAGCCCTGGCGTTACTTTTCTCACATAACTATCGAAAATTGATTATGAACTACAAAACTTTGTTGAATCCACGTTTTGTGGTGCCATGGAAGCAAGTATGTGTGTTTTTGTTTATCGCTCCAATTAATCACTTCTTATTCAATTTTATTTATATATTTATATAAAATCTATACAAATGTGAGAACAAAGTACCTTAACCCTTGTTTTTCGACGTAAAGAAGCGGAATTATTCTATGATCACGGGATCACAAATCCGGATGTTAGATTCAGAAATGACCGTGATTTACCTCCTTCACACGATGTCGGGCCGAAATGTGGGGGTGCCTAGAGTGGGCGTTCCACCTTTTGAGTCCAAGATCTAGAAGTGACGATTGGATCTACCTGGAAACGTGAAAAGTGACTGGAACATTTCTTTACTTAAAAATGGGTGCCCTTTTGTTTTACTTTTACCTACCAGGTCAAACCGCCTGTGGTAGGTTATTCTTTCCCCTATTGGTTTACTGGGTCAGTGAGTGAAAATAATATAATTTCAATTTCAGGATTGTATGTAACTAAATTTACCTATTTTTAGTTTACTTTTTACTTTATATTTGAACTTAGATATGTTTATGGACTAACCTGCTTTATGTCTTAAGTGGATCAAAAGTATTAAAAATTTAGAATAAAGACGTGAACATTGTTTGTAGTTTGACTCATTTTAGAATAACTTTTTATTATCTAATATGAGTGTATATATCCATTTAATAAACCACTTCAACTTTAAATCATTCCTTCAGTTAAAGCGAGTTTTCCGATTTCAATATACTCCTTCTTTCACCATCTTTCTTTATGCTTTAAGTTTTAAGCGAGACTTATTCAAAGTTTTGGCTCTTTCAAAAGCTCGAGTTCTCTTTCTTTAACTTTAAATCATTCAATTTTTACTTCTCATTTATATCTTAATTAGAGAGATAGTGTGTTTGGTGAAGCTAAATGGCAAGTAAATGTTAATATTTGACCTTATGATTTTTTTTGGGTAAATTAGAAAAATTTTATACAAATATGAAAAAATTATATACACGGTTAGAGATGTTCTAGAAACCACACCCTACAGAAGTTACATGAAGGAGAAAACTAAGGTGCAAACACAAAGCAGAGAGAGAGACAGCTCCTCTCAAGCAGCTTGACAGCACTAAACGAAAACCCTAATACATAATCTCCCCAACAACCAAGAGACTGCCATACAATGACTAGCAGCAAAACTACAACAACCAGAAACCAATGCTACATCCACAGCCAGGAATCCCACCAGAAAACACAATCAGCTAGCAATACCCTCAAGGAAAAGGCAACACTACCTGGAATCTTGCTCAACACCAATAGGAGGGAATGAAACCCCTCCTCCTCATTGACCCAGAGAAGGCCTTGAACCTGCAGTATTAGCAAAAGAAATAACAATAAACCAAAGACATACATATTTACCTTCCCTCAGTGTTTAGGCGGAGCTGCTCCATAGCTTGTAAGATCACCTGCGAGGTAACCCGCCTTATATCCGAAGCTTCATCACGAAAGGTGCGAAGGTTTCACTCATACCACAGGTTATACATAATAACCGACAAGACAACACAAAAGGTCTGAAAATCACTAGTGGAAACCGTGGACAACTGGTTAACCCATTGTAAAATAGTTGGAAGATCAGGGAAATTTAAACAGGTTAGGAGGAAGTGGTGTAGGGTATTGGCCCAAACCAATTGGGAGAAGGCACACTGAAACAAAAGATGGTCAATAGTCTCAGAATCCATAACACACAGGAAGCAACGATTGGGGGTGTGGAGGAATTGGAGCTTGTCCCTAGTGTGCAATTTGTTCAAGAAAGCCAATCAAAGGATAAAGGAACAGCGAGGGCTATTCCCCTTATGCCAAGAATGTCCATATGCCTCTAGCCTTAACTCCTCTAGTTCTTGCAGTTGGAGCTTCCTTTCCAGACCGAAAGATTCTAAGTCCATGTTGCATTGCTTGACCGCACAATAAGCTTTATGCTCTAACTCCACAGGCAAATGGCAAGCTTTTTCGTAGATTAATCGGTTAGGGGACATGCCTATTGGGGACTTATAAGTGGTGCGATAGGCCCATAATGCTTCTTCTAGACGTAGGCTCCAATCTTTTTTTGATGGCTTTACTATTTTCTCCAAGATGTGCTTTACCTCTTTATTTGAAACTTCAGCTTAACCATTGGTTTGTGGGTGGTAAGTAGTGGAGACTTTGTGAGTAACTCCAAACTTGGAAAATAAGTTACCAATGACTTTATTACAAAAATGGGTCCCTCTATCACTAACCATAGGTTTAGGAATCCCAAATCGACAAAAGATGTTTGACTTAAGGAATTTGGACACTGCTTGTGCATCGTCTTTTCTAGTAGGGAAAGCCTCTATCCATTTGGACATATAGCCAACAGCTAATAGGATATACACAAAGCCAAAAGATGGGTGAAAGGGACCCATGAAATCAATTCCCCAAACATCAAAGATTTCATAAAATAAAAGAGGTTGCTACGGCTTTTCATGCCATTTTCCTAACCCTCCAAAACATTGACATTTATTGCATGACCGATAAAAATTAAATGAATTCTTAAAAGGGTTGGCCAATAAAAACCAAGATCTAGAATTTTCCGAGATGTTCTCCTAGCACTAAAATGCCCACCACAAACCATTGAATGACAAGCTGAAATTATAGCATCAAATTCCTCATCAGCCACGCATTTTTAGATTACCTGGTCACTGCAAAGTCTCCAAAGATGAGGTTCATCCTAGATGTAATGCCGGCCTTCGCTTTTCAACTTTTAAACCTACGCTTGAGGCATAAAAGGAGGAGTTAGTCTAGTCATAAGATAATTGACGATATGTGCATACCAAGGTTCTTTGAAAACTGAAGCACATAAAACTGAATCAGGAAAAGAATCACAAGTCAGTTCAGAAAAGTCTACTCCTTGTGTATCTTCAGGTAGCCTGCTCAAATGGTCAGTTACATGATTTGTCGTGCCAGCTCGATCCTTTATCTCAATATCAAATTCTTGGAGAAGCAATGTCCATCATATCAATCTAGCCTTCGACTATTGTTTCTTGAGGAGATATTGAATAGCTACATGATCAGTAAAAATGATTACTTGTGAGTTTAACAGATATTGTCTGAATTTTTCTAAAGTGAAGACTACTGCAAATAGCTCTTTCTTAGTTGTTATATAGTTAGTTTGAGCTGGATCCAGTGTTTTCGATGCATAAGTGATAACTCTTGCCAATTTCTCCTCCCGTTGGCCCAACATAGCCCCTACAGCACAATTAGAAGCATTACATGAAAGTTCAAAAGGTAGGTTCCAATCAAGAGCAACTAAAATGGGTGGGGAAATGAGTCTTAATTTTAATATGTCAAAGGCATTTTTGCAAGAATCATCAAACTCAAATTTTTCATCTTTTTGTAAAAGCTTGGAAAGAGGTAACGCAATTTTGCTGAAATCTTTTATGAATCGCCTATAAAATCCTGCATGACCTAAGATTGATCTGATATCTCGAACACAGGCATGATAAGGCAAAGAAGATATGACCTCAATTTTAGCTTTATCAACTTCAATCCCCTTGTTAGAAATTAAATGACCTAGTACTATACCTTCATTGACCATGAAATGGCATTTTTCAAAGTTCAAAATCAAGTTCTTCTTAATGCATCTTTTTAAAAGTTTTGCAAGACTAAAGAGACAAGCATCAAAAGAATCACCATAAACTGTGAAATCATCCATAAAAACTTCCATGCATTCTTCTAAGAATTCACAGAAAACAGCCATCACACAAGACTAAAAAGTCCCTGGAGCATTACATAAACCAAAAGGCATCCTTCGATATGCAAAGGTACCAAAAGGACATGTAAAGGTGGTTTTATCTTGGTCCTCTGGTGCAATAGGTACTTGGAAGTACCCATTGAAACCATCTAAAAAACAGTAATGCAATTTGCTAGCAAGCTTTTCAAGCATCTGGTCAATAAAAGGCAAGGGAAAATGGTCTTTTTATGTGGCATCATTTAACCATCTATAATCTATACATACACACCGCGAATTCTGCACTCTGGTAGGAATAAGCTAATCCCTATCATTTTTGACCACCGTGATCCCACTCTTTTTCAGCACTACGTGTATTGGACTAACCCACTCACTATCAGAAATGGGATGTTTTATCCCGGCACTCAACAATTTGGTGATTTCCTTCTTAACTATGTCTAAAATCAGTAGGTTTAGTCTTTTTTGAGGTTGCCTTATAGACTTGGAACCCTTATTCAACAAGATCCTATATGTGCAAATAGCAGGGCAAATTCCAGGTATATCTGCTAAAGTCCACCCTATGGCCCTCTTATGGTTCCTGAAAACATTTAAAAGTTTCTCTTCCTCAGTGTTAGACAAGGTATTGGCAATTATAACAGGTAATCACTCATCATATTCAAAAAAGGCATACTTTAATGTAGTGGGCAAGGGTTCTAACTCAAGCTCAGGAGGTTACACAATAGAAGGAATCAATTTATGAAGTTTAAGAAAGAAAAGATCACTCCCTCTTTCCTCCGACATAGGGCCCGTTTCCTGGTGATCTAATGCGGCAGCGACCTAGGCCAAACCTTCCTGGTTTTCTTCGATGAAGCATTTATAGTGAGGTACAATATCTTCATCTATTTCCACATCAACGTCAGTCTTTGTGATGTTTGAATCACCTGAAATATTAACAGAAAACCTTTCCCCAAGTTCAAGTGAACACAATTCCTTTCAGGGCATGCATCATCAAAAAAACATCAAATATGTTTACTCCTAAGAGTGAATAGTCCTCATGGGGGTGTTTCATAGCTTCATACATATTGAAGCTCACCTATTGATCGCTTACCTCCGTGATGATCTTACCTTCCTTCATGCTAATCATAGTACTAGCAGTCCTTAAGAAGGGTTGCCCGAGAATTAAAGAAATATCCTACACAACTTCAGAAGACATATCAAGCATATAAAAATCAGCTAGAAAGACCAAACCTTTGACTTGGACTAAGATGTCCTCTATAATTCCCACTGGATGCCTAAATGATCTATCAGCTAGTTGTAACACTACAGATGTGGGCTTTAGACTCTTAACTCCTAACACTTGATAAACAAACTTAGGCATCATATTAATTACTACCCCCAGATCTAATAAGGCTCTTCCTATGGTAACTTCCCAATTGTGTAAGGAATGATGAAAGATCCAGGGTCTTGACACTTAACAGGTATTTGTGGTTTAAAAAGGGTTGATACATTTGAGCTCACTTAGACTCTCTCAATGGGCCTAAAATTCCTCTTGTTTGTGCATAAGTCCTTAAGATATTTTACATAGGTCGGAACTCTTTTCACTAAATCAAGCAAAGGGACGTTGACTTCGAATTTTCCGAACAAATCAATTATATCCTTTTCATGCTTAATTTCAGTCTTACGCTTGCTTATTAAATATGAATTAGGAAAAGGAAGGTCTTGAAGATTTACCTCCTTACCTTTGCTGTCACGCTTGCTTAATTCTCCATGCTTATGTGTTGGTGCTTTTTCCTTTGTTCTTAAATGCAGACTTCCTTTCGTTCAATAATGATTCTTCCTTGAAACTTTCAGATTTCTTGATTTCATCCTTTGGCAGAGGCACTTCTTCACTCTCAATCTCCTCATCATATGCTTCTTCTTCTTGATGATTGAACCTCACTTATTTCCCACTCTGGGGAGCAATTGCATTTAGACTTTTCGGATTCATCACAGTATTAAAAGGAATTGTTCCACTGCTTCTTGCTTAGTTCTCACTCGTGTTTTTGTACAATTGAGTGACATATGAGTTGATATTTTCCGCTTTTGTCTCCCATTGCTCCATTCTCTTTTCCAAAGTATTGAACCGAGCAGCGGTTTTAGAGGAATCCTACTGAATGAGATTGACTATTGCATTAAATTAATTATTGTTCGAACTCCTTTCTTCCTTCATCAAGGTCATCATATTGTGTGGCAGTTGGTTAGTGTCCTCTTTGGCTGGGACAATCAAGGCTTGCTGTTGGTTGGGAACTGGTTAGTGTAAGTACCAGCTCCTCCTCGTTGTTGAAATCTATTTAGAGCTCTGCCCTCTTCATTCCTCCAACTGAATCTAGGGTTGGCCTTCCATCCCTCATTGTAAATGTTGGAGTAGGGGTCCCATTTCTGATTTGTTCTTCCCGGATACACTGCGGACACCTCCTCATACCAACCTGGGCAAACACTGGACATGTGCATTACCGACCCAAAAGTATCACAATTGGGTGCAGTAAGATCCATAGAACATGATGGGCAATGTACATTCATGTTCTTCAATTCTGCAGTGATGAAAGATAATTGTTAAGTGATTCTATTTTCCAATGAGTCAACCTTAGACTCCAAACTCTTCATTCGTTTAGCTTGGGCTATTAAAGCTCCCAACTCATGCACCCCTCTGGAATCTCTCACACTATATTATTGATGATTCAGAGCCATCTTCTTGATCAAATCCCATGCTTCCAAAGTTGTAAGTTCAATTAAAGAACCTCCCGATGCTGCATCCAACATACCTTTCTCTTGACTTTTCAACCCATCGTAAAAGTATTGCACTAACTGCTCATCAGGGATCTGGTGATGGGGGCATCTAGATAGTAGATCTTGGAAGCGATCCCAATAATCATAAAGGGATTCATCATAATCTTGCCAAGCTGAATAAATCTCCTTCCTCATCGACGAAGTTTTGGAAGCTGGAAAATACTTCTCAAAGAAAGCTTTCCTCAAATTGTCCAAGCTATGGTAGGCATTCTCCACATTCCTTGGGAGACTCATGTACCACTCCCTTGCTTTTGCTTCCAGGGACAAATGAAAAATCTTCCATAGAACCTGATCAAGTGAAGCTCCCACTGGTTTCATACTTTGACAGATCATAGATAAGGATTGTAAATGCATATAGGGATCCTCTCCTACCAAGGCATGAAATTTAGGAAGAGAATTAATCAGTAATCCTTTCAATTCAAAATTAACATCAAAATTAGGGCAAGCAACAGTAAATGGATCATAGTTCACATCAAAAGTTGCTGCTTCCCTAATGGTTCTCTGTCTTTGATTCCCATCATTCTCTCCTACTCTCTCATGCTCTCTATTTCCTCCTTTCTCACCATTTCTAGGTTGGTTAGCATGAAAGTTAGGATTTTTTATAAAAGTTGTGTTCTCAGCCATAATCACTCTTTCTCTCGACTCACTTCCACTAGTTGGCTGACATGACTCCTTTTCCATAACTACCTTACTTCTCTCTTCTTCTTTCCTCTCCTTTCTAAGCTTCCTTAAGCGTCTCTCAATTTCGAGTTGGAAAGGAACAAGTCTAGCTCTCCGGGGCATGCACAGAAACAATTCAAATAAAAGAAATTGCAGCAAAATTAAATCACAAGCACACAAAATCAAATAAAAGGTGAGATGTGAAGGATGCGAGTGTATAGTGTGTAAAAGTATGTATGAAAATGTGTATGTATGGAAGGATACTAAGTATGAAAAATCCAACTGTGAAAGTATGCTATTGTTTGTGTTTTCAAAATTTATGCTATGCAAAGAAAAATTAAAAACTTATACTATTGACAAGTATGAAATTAAACTACCAAAATGAAATGTAAAAGAAAAGGTTCCTATCATCAATGATAGACAACGATGACAACGCCTAACCTGAAGAAAACCAATTGCTTGGCTCACCGACAACGGCACCAGTTTGATCTACGGTTTATCTTTGGGTTATTCCCTTAGAAACCGAATCAAAAATTTAATTTCAAGGATTGCAATATAGAGTGCAACCTCAAGTCATCTCACTTAATTGGAACCTAGTGCAATGAATATAAGCTAGCCTAATTATCAAGAAATGCAAACTAAATTGTTTAGAAGGGGGTTTTGGATCCTTGAGAAATCTACGTAAATTGAGCTGATTGAAAGAAAAGTATATAAAACAGTATTTTTGGATTTTTGGGAAAGGAAATTGAAAACTCAGACGATGATCAAATATGATAAAATCCTCTTGAAAACGAGGTTCAGCTATCATAGTTCAAAACAAATTTTTTTGGGAGCAAAAACCACTAAGTTTTCAAATGATGAACCTTAAAGAACTCTTTAAGTCCAAGGTTTTAATCAATGAACTCCATTTCTTAAAA
>JANIHZ010000006.1:34256050-34270396 GCA_027478365.1 Erythroxylum rufum | reverse complement strand
TATATTTGTATGATGATGATTGTCTTTTTTATATTAATTGTGTTTATTATTTATATGTGAAATATTTAAAAATTATTGTTATTTCATATTAATTGTGATTATTAATTATTATTATGATTTTTGAAAACATGGTTAATGTAAACAGTAAACTTGTAAAGTATACAGTACAACTGTATAATATATTAATGGACTATTTTGTAAATTTTAAAAATTTTAGAAACTATTTTATAAATTTTAAAAATTATCCGAAACGGTACTCAGTATTAATGGTACTGATATAATACCATACCAGAACTCAATCTGATACGAAGTCCTATACAGTATTAGCAATTTTGGATATATATCCTTTATGAGCGTATTCTTGAACATAATTTCTTTACTTTCATAAGAGTAATTATGTATCTGCTAAGGTTAGTCACGCGGGATGACAGGAAATTGTTTAAGAAGCCTAACATTTTGGTCCACTGTTTGCCTTTTAAATAAGCAGGTAACAGTGGGAAGGAAGGGTAGTTTACTAATTTTGCAATGCTTTATCCGGAGATCAAAGACTGTGTTGCATTGAAATATATTGTCTAAGCGGTAGAAGATGTTCACTAAAAAGAATACAAATAAGAATCGGTACATTTTGATTAAGATTTGCATCAAGCTATTTACTTTTGTTGTTACAAGAAATAATTGTGCTATTTAAATAAGTTACACTCTTAATCGTTTCCGGTTTCCTATTTGTTGCCATCCATCCCGAGTCCAGATCTTTTGTTCAGTTTTATGATGTCTTATTATGTCTAGTGAATCTCAGCCATTCATTTATGCGGAGCTTGCGTGGACTCCACATAAATATACACGAGACCCGTATAAATAAATGACTGAGATTCACTGAACATAATAAGACACCGTAAAATTGGACAGACGATCTTGTCCCATCCATCCCATCCTAAGGCCAATCCGGAAACGATAAGTGGTTGTCATCTTGCCACGCGACCATGATCAATTTGTGGGTCCAACCTACGTGACATTAGCGGGACGTCCCATGTGTTTTAGTGAGCCATGCGGATCAAATCGTTAAACCAGTTAGAGGCTTTGATTCGTTCCCTTATCCTCCGCCAACCTCAAATCACTGCCACTACCATTCCGCATTCTCCTCTCTGTTCTCTGTTCCTTAATCCCAGTAAGCACTCTCTGACTAGGTGACCCAACTCAGTTAATGGCATTACTCAACTCAAGGTTAGAGAGGTTCCTATTAACCAAGCTTCATTTTAGCAACTGCCCTACCAAAACCACCATCAACAGAAGCAACAGCTTTGTCTCAGTGAGACCCAAAAGCCAGCAACAATGCTCTGCTATTGCCCTAGACGCGATGTCGTCTTCGTTGACTGATGTTGCCGGGATCCGATGGGGATACACAAGTTTACAGGGCGTTCGTGACGAGATGGAAGATGATATCGTCATTCGATCAGATGGTCTCGATGGCTTCTCATTTGCTGCGGTTTTCGATGGTCATGCCGGTTTCTCTTCTGTAAAGTTCCTGAGGTTTGGCACTTACTGAAAATCGCAATGAAATATGTTCATGGGGTTCTGTTCTTTCTTACCCCCCCAAAAAAAAAAAAATGTTTACTTGGATTTTGGAGCTTTGGATGGCTTAAGTTCGATAAATGCGTCAGTATTCATGTGGTGCATGATAGATAAGGTCTGCAAATAGAGTCTTTGAACTTTCTCTGTTACACTGTCATATGGAATTCCTGTATTAATTTGATTTCGCCCAACAGGGACGAGTTATGCAAGGAGTGTATTACTGCTTTGCAAGGTGGCCTGCTTCTGAGTGGGAAAGATTTCAATACTATAAGAAAGGCCTTAAAGGAGGCTTTTGAAAATGTTGATGCAAAGTTGCTAAATTGGTAATGCCAAAAACAGCAAGATATGAATTGCATATTGTCCTTGTGTGCTTATAATTTATATGTAAAGTTGTTATCTTAAAAGCTGATAGTTCTTCATTTTCTGTAGGCTTGAGATGACCTGTAAGGAAGATGAATCTGGTTCAACGGCAACTATTGTCTTCCTTGCGGATGATATGCTCATTATTTCACACATTGGTGACTCCTCTGTGGTACATATTCTGTTCCTTCATGTACTCTTGATTCTTTTTAGTTGCTTTTATGTATTTCTTTTAATCTGTTTTTCAGTGTAATTCCCTTTAAAGTTGCTGGGACGTGAAAATTAATAAAAAAATTTAAGCAATTTTAATGACAAGGATTGAAATTTTTTTATAAAATTTTCATTTTTGCTAAATCAATATGTCAATGCAGGTCCTATCTCGTTCTGGAAGACCAGAAGTGCTGACTGATCCTCATCGACCTTATGGTAGCAACAAAGTCTCCCTTCAAGAAATCAGAAGAATCAGAGAAGCAGGTGGATGGGTGTGTTTTCCTATTCTTGATTTAATTGTATGGGCAACAATGTGCAAAGAAATTTCTGACATCTCATCATTCATTATTATCGCACTCCTTTCTTCCATCAAGCTTACTGATTTCCACTTCTATGTTTCCTTGGGATTGGTACCGAGATTCATAACATAAACAAAATATTAATTGGCCTCCTTTCGTGAATCTCATTCCAACCATGAGACATTCTTAGATTTACACGTTATATTGAGATCTTTGGCTTGAAATGTTTCATGAATACGAGGCCTATAACATTATTCCTAGTGTCATTGTCTTATCAAATATTCAAAGTTTTGGAAGCAACCATTCTGCGACCAAAAGTCTTCTGTATAGTTCTCCGTGTATCAGTATATCTGATATTGATTCTTCCTGCTTTATGTAGATTGTTAATGGAAGGATTTGTGGCGACATAGCTGTTTCTCGTGCTTTTGGGGACATACTGTTCAAAACAAAAAAGAATGAGTATGTAACTTTGGTTACATGAATTTGTGTTAATATGTAACCTATAATCATATCCTAACATGTTCAAACAATAGCTAAATATTCTACTTACCATAGGATGCTGAAAAAGGGACTTGAAGAAGGGAAATGGTCGGGAAAATTCATTTCTCGGTATTCTTCTGTCACCTGATTCTCAAGATTCTAATATTTTCATCTGTAATTTCGTTTCCTTGATGCTCTACATACGATGGTCAGAACTGTTAATAATGCAGTAGTTTGTGATAAAATCATCTCAGAGCATATTGTATAACATATTCATCAGAAATATAATTCTTTTTTCTAATGAAATTTGGCTATACAGCAAAATTAAACATATATTAAGCACATGGACAGAAAAGCAGATACTTTCTAAGTTCAACCATTGGTCATAATGCCCCCTTAATGTTTGTGGATTGGTCTAGGAATCTCCAAATGAGGAGTTCAAAGCCTGATGGATACCATATATTCATATATTGATTGGATGAACACTGTCTTAGGATCTATATATGTATGAGTCACACATATATAACGTCTTATTAATTCGGGGGCATTACTTTTTAATTGTTTTGCTGCGTTTCTTCCGCCAAGTATGCAAGTATTGAGTAAATTGCTACTGATAATGGTCAATGTTTTGGATAGAAGCTCAATGATCTCGTCCTGGTATTCCAAAGCAGTACTATGTGCTTGTAGTTAACCCTCTACTGTAGGCACTGAACAAGTCGACAAAGTTGCTGCTAAGCATCTTCATGTAATTTGTTATAAATTATATTGCATTAGGAATTGATTTGCTTGGCATTTTAGAAAATGAAGTGATGTTATGGTTTGCCAGGGTAAAATTCAACAATGACTTACTTGTCGCATCTCCAGATGTTTTTCAAGTAAGTCTGGGGTCAGATGCAGAATTTATTGTTTTAGCTTCTGATGGCTTATGGGATTACATAGACAGGTTTGTAAGGGATTTATTAATATTATTTAGATTCAGATGGAACGCTGCTCCTGTAGTTATTAATTCTGAGCAAGTTTGGCTAATAATATATATATGCCTACTATCATCTGTTTCAGTTCAGATGCAGTTACATTCGTAAGGAATCAACTTCGAGAGCATGGAGATGTTCAGGTAATTATTACATCTGTTTCTCAATGTTCATTCCACTGCTACTAAAAGTTGGATGCAGTTTCTAAGCTTCTAGATGATTCTTCTCATGCTAAGTTCCGATTTTATTCTTGTTGTGGTTTCAGCTAGCCTGTGAAGCACTTGGACAAGCAGCAATGGTAATCACTTTCCTGGAATATTTTTGTTAAATCTTAGATTGAACACTATTATTTGAGAGTCTTTTAACATTAAATTTCAAATATTTCAGGATCGAAGATCACTAGATAATGTCAGCATTGTTATTGCTGATCTAGGGTACGTAATTACATGATGCTTATAACAGTTCTCCAATTGTAAATCCATGCTTATGTGTAGTCCTCTGTTGACGTATGGATAGTTGAAACTACTACATTAATTCAAGTATAATAAAGCATAAGAAAATTAATAGTAACTGAAAGTTGTACTGAAGTCTAGAACGGTTGATTATTTCTAGGAAAAACCTTAATTGTTGGTAATATTGAGAGAGAGAAAAAAAAAATGTTTTACCAGAAGTTTAAAACTGGAAATATTACTTTTCTGAATTAGACTCGTAGTGTTTCAAATTACGCATTGCATTATTGCAATGGCTATAATTGTATCCACAGTTGCGGGAATAACTGCTAAATTACATTTGTCAAATAAGCATAGAAGATATAAACTGCTTCCTATCCATATGACATAAGTAGGTAGTTTTCTTATAAGCAAAAGAAGTGGTAATCAATGTCTAACAAACAGCCAAACGTGAAAGTTGTTTACCAAGGCAACTTTAGGATCCCATGACCTGTTAATTTTATCAGTTGTTTCGTCTTACGCATTATGCGATCCAACCATAGATATATATTGTCTATTGATAACATGCTAATTTTTCTCCTACTTATTAATGGATGGTAATGTATCTATCTGCAAATTAAGGCGGACCGATTGGAAAAGCATAGCACTTGAGCAGCAGAATGTTTTCTATGAATTCGGACAAGCTATTGCAACCATGGGCATCGTATGTCTTGGAATATGGGTGTCATCTATGCTTTAAATTTGCTTATAGCTGATAGATCTCATCTGAGAGAGTGATTGATCCATCTGGAAATGTATCGTATTGTATATAGATCAAACAAATGATTCGTAGATTAGTTTCACAATCAGCAACTTTTTCATGTTTCTTGCCTAATAAATCAAAATTAAGATACAAATGAAAACGTTAATCAATCATCTAGCCATGAGCAAATGCTCTTTGTATGCGTTGCTAGATGTTAGTTTCATCTACAACAATCAAGAGAAATTTTTTCTCTTCCTTGTTTTTTCTAATAGAAGATTAGACATGAAATTCCTCGTGCCATTTCTAATCGACGCAGGAAAAAGTGGATGAATCTTCATGCAGATATTAGTTGGAAACAGCTATTGCCTATTACAAAGTAAGCATCATCACAAGTTCTTAACTACATTAACCAGTAATCCAAACTTTTTCTTTCTTCAGAATTAATAATACGTGACACTAGTGAGAATACTACATACTTTGTTGCAGTTGGCATTCTTAACAAAGACTAGCGGTTGTCTCCAAAACATCATCATTATATGAGAAAGGCATTATACACATATATATATCCATATGACCTCAAAAGATTAACATATATATAAGGACATTTAATTGTTGATTAGTTGAGATTTTTTGATTGCCAAATCTAATAACAAGTCATTTTAAGAGGTTTCAAGCTTACAAAATAAATAGTATTCTTTTACGAGTGAGTGCGGAAGTCTTCAGCTTCAAGTCTCCCCATTGATCTTTTCGGGATGGTAATTTATGCCCTGTGAAGTTTGGCTTTCATATATTTCGGTGTCTCATAGAAAACGAAAGTGTATATAAACAGTAATCACAATGCTAAAATGTAACTATACATCAAATATTATTTTTCTTGCCTCTCACCACCAAGCCATCAAATTTGCCATGAACAAGTCTAAAGAATTGCAGTAATCTCATCTTTTGCAATATAGATCCTTCCGAGGATGAAATATAACAACCCAAGCTGCAATAACTTTCCACAATTTGTGGAATTCAATCCTTACGATCTCACAATACACGGCCATAATTTCACAGGACGACTTCTAAACTAGTTTACAGTAACAACAACGTTACAACTTCCAAAGAAAAAAGGAAGCGAGTATCAAAGTTGAATTGTTTTTTAAAGGGCAAAGTATAAGCTTTGGTTAATCTGAAGTCGTTGGCTTCAGACCTGTAGTGATAATAAAGAAAAGTGAACAATGCATTGCAGGATGACCACCTTATAATGATTCGATGACTCCTCCAATCGAATATGCAAAAGGAGAGATATTTAAAATACAATCTGACATTCTGACCAGACAGACATAATGATGAACTTAAGCAGATATAAAAAGAAAACAACAAAACAAAAACCAGTCAAAAATCAGGAAGTGAATCTGAGCCTTAGTAAACAAGTCACCTGGGTTCACTTCAATCTTCATGTTTTGGAAAAATTTCAATCTAATATGTTGCACACTCGCGATCAACAAACCAATGCTATAGGTTCTTCAGAGATGACGATCACGCTCATATGATACTCAGTTATACAGGTCTTCATATGACCTTGACCAGCAAATTACAAGCAGCTGTAGGCCATGTTTCTGATAAACGCATCAAAATGGTCTCCATCCTTCATATCAATACAGGATACCTGCATGAATCATCTCGATTTCATTTTTTCCCTTCTCTGGTTCCAATACATCCGACAAACCTTGTCTGCAAAGCAATCACTTCCAACATCCTTTAAACCAAAATGAAGAACCCAAACCCATAGTTCTGATGCAAGAGTTTAACAGCCTCACAATCAATGACTTTTGTTACCAGAAAAAGAGAAGGCAGATGACCCGACAGACTCAACAGACCCAAATGCATGCAGGGACTTCTAAAGGAAAGAAACATGCCAAGTAATAATACCCTCAGATGGAAATGGCTCTACTAATGGCCAACTTGGCCCATTCAGCGGATTCCTTAATCATATGGTCCTCAGAAGATAAACACTCATTTAAAAAGTCCTTGCTAGAAATAGACTGCTGTATCAAAGGACCAGCATTGTTTCCAAGCGTATCTGCCAAATCTCCAAGGACCCCAATGGCAGTTTTCATCACAATGTCATCCCTGAAAAAATACATATGAATTCATTCATAAAAATATTCATTAGCTTAAAGAACAAATAAAATAAGAAGACATATTTCAGCATAACTAACATGTCTTTCTCCATGTATAAGCTATCCAAAAACTGAAGGATATGAGGAGCATAAGGAATCAAGAGCTGGGTTTTGGAAGAGTTCTTGAACCCTTGAAGAATCCCTGAATATGCCTCCAATATTCCATTTCTAAGGGAATTTGCATACTCAATCATTTCATCATCAGCACCTGTGGTGTGAGCAGACAACTCTGCGGCACTTTGAAGCATGGGCATGGCATACATTAAGTACTTCTCAAAATTCTCACCAATTGCCAGTGCAATATCACCAAAGCAAGAAAATATTGGAGGCTTCACAGATCGATGTAATTGGTTGCTTGATAAATCCTTGAGAAGTTGCGTCATAATCCCATCACAATATGATAAAATTTTATCTTCCATTGCCCTGCAAATATCTCCCACCACACCAACTGTAACAGCACAAACCTGGTACTCCTCAAAATTCTGAAGACCCATTTCCAAATACTTGTAGAAGTCTGGCATGTATTTCCCAAATTCTGGACCAGTTGCATAGGCAAGGGCTCCAATGGCCAGCATGGCTTCCTCATGCACAGTTGCACTTCTACAAGCAAATACCCTCAGGAAAAGTCCCATTACCTGATTGGCATACTGCACAAACATATGCTTAGTGGGCTCTGTTGAACCTAACTTCTGAATGATGACCTGTAAACACCCACAAAGGAGACCTTGTAATTCACCCTGTTTCTCCCTCTCATCTGATGAAAGTTTCTGCCCTTCCAGAGTCTTGTGAAGCTCTGTCATAATAACAGGAATCAATTGAAACACCATGACTGCCATTTCATCAGTTGAACATCTCACTACTTCATTTAATGTCTCGTACGCAGCAGTCCTTAACCGTGACTCCCCCGCATCTTCTCTGTGAGTCACAGTGAGAAGAACCTGGACAATTTCCTGGAAATATGGAGTTACAGGAGATGATGGGCCCACATCTTCATAACCTTGAGCAAGAAAATAGAGGGCACCACAAGCCTTCTCAGCTACATTTGGAGCATCCTTCATGCTATGAAGTAAAACATTGATAATTTGTTGGCAATTTGCTTGGGTAATAATGGGTGTATCCAAAGTTGAACCATGAAGGAATTCAAATATCCGCCCCAGGGTCCAAGCAGTGGTGTCTTTCACATGGCTATTGGGGTCCTTTGTCAAAGCACTGAGCATGAAGTTCAAGGCAACATTGACTATAGGTGTCAACTTGTCAGGGGAAGGACCCTCCAATATTGAGCCAAAGGCATAAGTAGCTGCTTCCCTTTGTCTCCAGTCTGCTTTTGTTATGTTCTCTTCAATGAATGGCATAACAAGAGGGACAATATCATCCCCAACAGTTCTAGCAACCAATCCAAGACACGTTCCCCCTGCCATCGCAATGTTCCAAGCCCCTTCATCCTGATCCTGATCTTCCTCTTGCTTAAGAAGTGTCTCCAACAACATTGGAACAAGAGCAGGGAGAGCTTGCTTGATGAAATAAAAGCAAGGAACATCAGAGTCTGCAGTTAAATCCCCACCATATTCTTCCAAAATGTCTATTTCCTCATCACAAATAGAACTCCAAAATTCAATTGCTTGAAGAGCAACAGGCTCTTCATCCTCCCTCACAGCCTTTGCCGTGATGTTAAAGATGTCCTGAATATAAGAAGCTAATCTCTCATAATATATTGACGAAATGGAAACCAAACATTCAAGAGCTGCTTGCCGAATCTTCACTTCAGGAGACAAGGTAGCCTCACAGACAACTCTCATGATATAATCCCGTTCCATATCGTTGCTAAAATTTGCTTGAGCAAAGCCCAAAGCATTGTATAGGGCTCTAGTGGCAGCAAGTCTTACATCATTGTTGCCTTCAGATGCATTCATACCCTGAACTACTGCTGTAAGTATCTTATTCACTTGATCTTGATCTACTATATCAGGAGAGACTTCCTCGCATAAATAGCCAAGAGTGTCCAGAGTAGCTTGCTTGACATGAGCAGGAAGCTGGTGAATGTTCAACAGAAGAGATCCTATTAACTCAGGCCATTGTTTCTGAGGTAACTCAATGCCTGCAATCTTGGCAATGACTTGAGATGCAGTTGAACGAGCATCAATTGCAGGGGAAGAGAGTGTCTTCAACAAGAATGTCTTAATTTGACTCTTGACATTGAAGTCCAGTGTCAGCCATCTTTGCACCAGCTCAAGCTTTCTGTGCTGCTCTTTAGCATCCAACGCATTTTTAAGTATTAAACCAGCTAATTTTCGAGAATCTACAGGCTTGTCATTATTTGCGAGCTCTCCAGAAAGTGAAAGCAAGAAGTTGGAAAGATTTTGCTCCTGAAACTGTTTTAAACTTTCCTCAGAATGTTTGCGCACATTTGCATCAATCGATTGGGCATTTAAAAGCACGTCGGTGAATTCCATATCCATAGTTTTTCTGAAAGTACCGAATTTGGAAACTATTAGAACAGTAAAGAGTTTTCACATCATAAAATATTATTCGATGATAAACATTAATCATGTATCAACTAACCAAATCAAAACATAAAGCACATAAATCAAACATATAAAAAATAGAAACAAAAGTAGTTAATTAAGAAAGACAGAGAACCTGAAAGAAAAAACAACCAAAAGCAGCAAAAAGCAACGAGAACTTGCAGTTCTTTATCAAATTTATACATCATTGCCATGCGCAGATAAAAATTCAAAACCCACTCTACTAAAATCAAGCATTCTAATTTCTCATTAAATCACCTATAGTAAAATCGGTACGAAAATTTTGAAGCAAAATGATGTATGTTCATTGTAGCGTAAAACATATTTTAGAAACAAGTCAATATTTTAACTTTAAAAGGCCACCAGATAATTAACCGCCTTTTCAATTTACACGAATATGTCCCAAGTAATTTCAAAATAAAGCTTCACATCCATTATTCAATTAGTAAAACTAACAACAAATCAGCGTTAGCATCACCAAATAATAATAATAATAACAACAACATCCCATTTAACTACTCAATATGTCAGATCAGCCACTAAAAAGGCCATACTAGTTCTTGATTACTCTACCTAAGATTCTTGATTACTCTACCGAAGATGCTATGATATTAAACCTCTACTTCCAAACCTAACATAAACAGAGATGTAAACAGCTTACATCATTTTACTAGATTAGTACATTGAAACAAACAATCCGAAAGATCCGAAACTAGCAGCTACACTAAAATCGCAAGAAAAGGTAATTAAGTACCTGGAAGGAGGACAAACAGGACGACAGATGGGGACGCCGGTGACAGTGCTCCAGTTGAGAAACACCGGCGGGGAGAAGTAGAACAACAAGCTGAAATCGAAATGGAGATGAAACGACGCAGTGTCAATCCTAACCTCCGACCGCAAAATGAGATTTAAGAGAGACGAAGAGGACGCGAAGCTGAAGCTGAAGCTGAAAGCTGGACGTTGAATAATGCACAAAACCAGTTATTATTAATTATTTGTTTATATTAAAATATAATAGTATTCATACCAATATGAAGTTTATCATTTGGGGCTCAAATACGTACTGATAAGTTGGTTGTTTATAATCGAAATCAGGGACGCTGGTAGTGTTCAACGGTTAAGATGTGTTGTCGTAAAGGATGAGTAAATTAATGATCTCTTTAATCATGGATTGCTGGAAACTGAAATTTTGGTGGGTGATACAATATTTAATTTAACCAAAAAGTAAATGAATCTAGTATTCTACTCCTTCCCACTAAGAAGCATACACGTCTTCATTCTATTTTAAAAAAATTAAAATAACTTTTTAATTATTACGAATAATGATCTTATTACTTTTTTTTTCACAATTTCGTAATTCCTTATTATGTTTAAATACATAAACACCCTTTTCAAGCTTTCCTTTCCTCTCTCTCTCCACACAAAGTTTCAAATTTTCACAAAGATTGGATTATTTGTTTATGATGTGATTATAGACTTGGAATGACCACCCGACAAATTTCTACCTTGTTATTTGATCGGTAGTTTGGTTGTGTGTAAGTTTTAATTAATAACTCTTGATAATCTATAAGTACACGGTTCGTTAGAATAATAACAAAGGTGTCGATCCCACGAGTAGAGAACTAATCTAATCCTAAATTTAAGGCCAAAAACAAATCACATAAATTCAAAATGCAACGAAACTAAAAATAAGAATTTAATTCAATCACTCAAATTAAAAATCAAATACGAAAATACTAATTGCTAAGGAATTGCAACACACACAAGAATCAACTGAAAAAATTAACAATTGTGAGAGGGAATTTTACCTATCCTTAATGCTAACCTAATTAATTATGAATTATCGAATTGTTAGTTCTAAACTATCTTAGGGTTGATTACTCTCTCTCAAGTTATAACTATTAACCCTAAATCATAAACCCTAATTAGATTATAGAAGTTGCAATCTCTCAATTCACAACTTATCCAAAACCCTAATTAATTCTGAAGTTCTCTAATAAACTATTGAAAAGCTATGCAAGATCTCTTTTTGCACAATTTCTCAATCTGATTCAATTCTTATTTCTATTAAATCACCTAACTTTCATTGGTCCAATTTAATCATTTTTTATTCGATTCACTCTCTCAGTTTATTTTCGAATTATGCAATCACAGAATCAAACCACAAGAAATCCAATAAATATATAAACAATCAAATTTTCATTAATTCAAGAAAAAAGTTCCGAAGGTGAGTTTAGAACATCCTCAACATTCTAGATCCTATCATCAACTGTTTATTTCAATTATATATAATAAGAAAAATGAAAATAAACATGAAATACAATCTAAATGGATGATGGAAGGCAGCAACGCCGGGAAACCTCCTAATACAGGAAGTACGTCGAGTCAACTTCTTCTCCTCTTTTCTCTTCCTTCTTCTCTTCCTCTATCTTTCGATGATTTCTCTTTATGGTTTCTCAAGGTGATTGATGCAAAAGCTCCTTTCTGCCTCTTTTCTTGTTCTTTAAATATCCTCTTGTATTTTAGGTAATCCTAGGATTTTTTCAGAGTTCGAAAGGTCCAAAAGATCCTTAAAAGCTTAATGTTCTTGAGCGTCTACGCGTTTGCCCGACATAGGCTACAATCATGGGTCACATTTGAGCCTTCTATCATGATCGTGGCATTCAAGCCATGATCGTGGGACGTTCCTTGTGCTTCTGTCAAGATCGTTGTATGCAGGCCACGATCGTGGGCCAACTCTGGTGCTTTTATCACGATCGTGGCCTGATATGCCACAATTGTGGGTTGTTGTTTTGGCCTTAATGTCTCCGAAACTGCTTCGTTCTTTGATGTTGACCTTGAAATACTAGGAAACACATCAAGGTACCTCAAAAACATAATATTTAAGCTCAAAGACTTGTACTAACCCATAAAACACTTAAAACATAAATAACTAACAAACTAACACAATTCTAACCTAAACACATACTAAATGGCTAAATTAACGGCTAAACACATATCAAACTATGCCCTCAAACACGATGCAATTTATACTTATCACTCCCTATGTTCTAACATACCATATTTTGTTACTTCATAAATAACACAACACAAATATGAACCCATGTTCCTATTGCATTCAAAAATAGGCCATTTTGTTTCTCCAAAGTGTTTGCTAATATCCTACCATGTTCTACCTACATTTACCATTAAATAGGAAATATAGTTCCATTTTCCTGAATCGTATTAATTGTAATTATTACAGAAAAGTTCAACATGGGAGCAAAAATATTCCTATGTTTAGCCTATGTTTCTTTAACTTTTTAAGGTTTCTTTCTTAAGAGAGAGGGATGACAGAATAGGAAAAGAGGTGTGACTTAAATGCAAGAAAAAGAAATTGGAAGCTAATGAAAGTCATTTAGGATTAAGAAAAATCTAGCCTTGGAGAAAAACGAGAAGACTTATCTTGATTCATCAAGAACATTCAAGATTCAAGTTCTATGAGATCTAGATCTTATTTCTTATGTTCTTTCTTGTTTCTTGTTTATTGTTTTTTTATATTATGAGCTAAATGGGATGTAAATGGGGTAAACCTTATAATTATTGATTTAAATTATTTTCTTTAATTTAATGGAAGATATTGGTTTCTTAAGAACTATTTATGTTTATTTATTATGTAGAATTGAAGTAGCAAATGTAGAAGATTCAATTTCATATTCATATAAAGAACTGAAGTAGTACATATATTATATAACATGAATAACGAGGAGGATTAAATGGAATCCTAGATAAGACTAAATGATCACTTTGATTTAGAGTGAAATATATCATAAGAATGCATATGACAAATTAATCCACTCTTAGGGGGTTTTGATTTGCGAGAACTTTCGATCAGGATTTTGAATACCGGACCGTACCGGACCAAAACCGGTATGGTATAAAGGGCCCGTCGTACCGAATTAAAATACCAGTTGGTACTAGAGAATAGGAAAAACAATTAGTACTAATAATTATAATTATCATGGACATATACTCGACTTACTAAACTACATTATAGAAAATTATAGGTTTACTTATCCAATAATTCTAGTTTTATTTTGTGTTTGTTTATATATATCAATCAGTCTCCTCCACATTAATGTAGCTTCAATCCCTTTTTTGAACTTCCTTCAAGGTATAAGCTTTGTCCATCTTTAGAGATTTCCATAGGAGATGGTATCTCTTGAATCCTTTCTTAAAAGAAATAGTTTCAATTGAAGTGTTGAGATTTAGTATTTTTGTGACTTGAAAGTTGGATTGTCTTATATAGCCTTAAAGGGTCTCACATGACTTTTGCATTATTTAAAATAATGCTACTGAATTGCTAGGTCTATATCGGTTGTTAGCAAAATGAGCTGAGAATTTGTATTTAATTCTCTCACTAAATTTTTCAAAGTAGATGAAAAATGTGACGATTGTATACGTCATCCTTTGTGGATCCTTCATTTCTCTTAAGCGTATAGTATAATCGCGTGAATATATTATTACATTCTCCCCCCCTCCACGGAATCTATCCCAACCGTCCATTTAATCCAACGGTTCTCTCTCGGTCCACGCAATC
>JANIHZ010000006.1:34215840-34242059 GCA_027478365.1 Erythroxylum rufum | reverse complement strand
TTTATTTCTGACACTGACACTGCTTTCCTTTAACATGGGCTTCCATGATATACTTTATTCCGCGCGAATAAATGTTTTAAAAAAAATCTATACTGAGATTCGTTTGACCGACTGATGTAGTACGCCACCCTCGCGGGGTACGGACTCGGATATCACCAATGATATCGGGTTCGGGTCACGTGGGAGTGGGGTGTTACATAGGATGTCCTTACCTAACTACAACTAGAGCCATTATTGATGTTAGTGATCAGAAATTAGTTTTTAGGGTGGGAGAAGAAAAGGTTTCTTTTAAGATATTTGATGCTATGAGATGTGCCCTTAAGTGCGATGATTCTATTATTTTGTTGATATTAATGACTTTGTAACTTTAGACATTATGTAAGGATTTATATCTAAAGACATGCATGAATTTTCTATGACTCAATACTATGACAAAAATGAGGCAGAATGAAAGAGATAAAGAGAATAATTAGAAATACAAAGATTCCATTAAAAAGCCACCAGAGTTAGAGTTGAAGGCACTATCTGATCATTTGGAATATGTGTTTAGAGTTGAAGGCACTATCTGATTATTTGGAATATGTGTTTCTAGAGAAGAATTCAAAATTAATATTAATTATAACATCAACTTTAGAGGTGGATCAAAAGAGAAGATGTTGAATATGCTTAAGGAATATAAAAAAGCAATTGCATGGAAGATCTCTGAAATTAGAGGGATCAAAACTTCCTTTTGCAAACACAAAATTTTAATAGAGGAGGAGTTTAGACCTGTGATGTAACCTTAAAGAAGGCTAAATTCGAACATAAAGGAAGTGATAAAATATGAGGTAATTAAGCTCCTACTGGAGTGATTTACCTTTTTTCTGATAGCCCTTGGGCGACTTATGTGTAGGTTATGTCAAAGAAAGAAGGAATGATGGTAATCTTCAATGAGAAGAATGGGATGATTCCTAAGAGAACTATCACTAGATGGAGAGTATGCATCGACTATAGAAAGTCAAATGATGCAACTAAAAAGGATCTCTTCCCTGTAACCTTTATAAATCAAATGTTGGAATGACTAGTAGGACATATATACTACTACTTCTTGGATCAACTTTCGAGCTACCTACTACATTTTAAAGGCGCATAATAGCCATCTTTGATGATCTAGTCAAGGACATAATGGAGGTATTTTTCGACCATTAAACTATTTTTGGTGATTCATTTGATTTTTGCCCTTATAATTTAGAAAGAGTGTTAGAAAGATGTGAGAAGACAAATATGGTGTTGAACTAGGAAAAATGTCACTTTATAGTATAAGAAGGTATAGTTTTAGGCCTTAAAATTTCTCGCTGTGGGATTGAGGTAGATAAGGCTAAAATTGAATTTATAGAGAAACCCTCCATCTTTGGTTAAGGCTATAAGAAGTTTCCCAATTCATGCAAGCTTTTATAAAAGATTTATTAAAGAATTTTTTAAAATTGCTAAGCCATTAACCAAGTTATTAGAAAAGGACATACCTTTTACATTTACAAAAAGAATGTTTAGATGCTTCCAATATTCTTAAAGAAAAGCTAACTAAGGCCTCAGTTATGGTTCCACCAGATTGGAATTTACCCTTCGAACTAATGTTAGTGATTTTGCATTAGGTGCAATACTCGGATGGTAAAAGGACAAACCCTTATAACCAATTTACTACGCTAGCAAGACCTTGACTGATGCTCAAGGGAATCACAATACAAAGAAAAAGGAGTTGATAGCAGTGGTTTTTGCATTTGATAAATATAGAACTTATTTAGTTTTGTCCAAAGTTGTTATTTGTACTAACCATTCTTCATTGAAATACTTACTTAATAAACTGGATGCCAAACTTCGTTTAATTAGATGGATTTTACTATTGTAGGAATTTCATTTAGAGATTAAGGATAAGAAAAGGGATAAAAACTTGGCAGTAAACCATGTATCTCCCCTTGAAAATCAGAATTTGGAAGAACTGAATAAAGAAGGCATTGAAGACACCTTCCCAGAAGAGCGCCTTTATATTGGAGGAGGTAAGTGAGGTTGAAACCCCTTGGTTTGTAGATATTCCAAATTATCTAGTAACTAAGATCTTGCCAAAAGGTCTGTCTTACCAATAAAAGAAGAAATTCTTTATCGATTTGAGAGATTATTTTTAGGAAGATTCGTATCTGTACAAACCAAATAGTGAGGAGAAGTGGACCTCATTCTGAAGGGTGGAAGATCTTATAACACTATCATACTGGTCCAACTGGAGGGCAACATAGTGCAAATAGGGTGACTCAGAAGATACCAAAATCAAGTTTTTATTGGCCCTCAATTTTTAAAGATGCTCAGAGGTATTTAGCTTCAAGTGATAGATTTCAAAGATTAGGCAATGTTTCTTCTTTGGATGAATTGCCAAAAATTTTCATTTTTGTTTGTGAAATATTTGATATTTAGGGGATTGATTTCAAGGGTCTATTCCTAAGTTTGTTCGGAAAAATATTTATCCTACTAAATGTTGATTATATTTCAAAATGGGTGAAAGCACAAGCTTAACTCCTAATGACGCTAGGGTTGTCATAAAATTCCTTGAAAGTTTATTTCCCATTTTGGCACACCTAGGGCAATTATTAGTGATAGGGGTACACATTTTTATAATGTGCAATTTGGAAAAGTGCTTAAGAAGTATGGTGACTCATAGATTCCCACCCCATATAACCCTCAAAATAGTGTCCAAGTCGAGGTATCTAATATGGATTTAAAACAAAATTTGGAGAAGACTGTGGAGCTTTAGAGGAAGGATTGGTCAATTAAGTTAGACAATGTTCTATGGGCTTATAGGATAGCGTACAAGACATCGATTGACACTACATCCTATAGGCTAGTTTATGAAAAAGCATGCCATCTGCCTGTTGAATTGGAACAAAAACATATTGGGCTATTAAACTCATGAATTTTGATCTTTAACATGCAGGTGAAAAGAGAAACTTCCAAATTAGTGAAATGGATGAATGACAGCTAATGACTTATGAAATTCCAAAATCTACAAGGAAAGTGCCAAAAGTTATTAAGACTAAATGATTAAGCAGTCAAGACAGTTTAAGGAGGGAGATCAAGTTCTCTTATATAATTCCTACCTAAGATTATTTCATGGTAAGCTTAAATTAAGATGGCTTGGACCATTCATTGTGGAGAAAGTATTACCATGCAGCGTAATCTAGGTAAGTCATCCACACTAAGGTACTTTTAAAGTTAATGGCCATCGAGTGAAGTTATAATTTGGAGGTGAGCTTGATAATAATACCAAAAATATCAGTTTAACTAAGCCACCTTGAGCATACAGGGTACATCAAGCCACAAAATTTAACCAAGCGCTACTTGGGAGGCAGCATAAGATTAGGATTTACTCTTTTTATGTTAGTTTCATATTTTGTATCTATTTTTGTTTGTGTTACTTTTATTCACTTTTTATTATTATTTATCTCCTTTTCCTTTATGTTTTGAAAGGGCGTAGTCTCATATTGGATGGATAATCTCAAAATTAGGAAGTCGTCATACTTAGGAAAGTATTAACTCTTTCTCACTTATTAATTTATGCTTATACTATTTACATTGAGGATAATGTCCAATTTTAAGTGTGGAGAAAGGGTCAATGATTTTAATGACTTTCTTAAGCTTATTATAATCTTTGTTTTAAATTTTATGAACTGATATCTTAACTTAATTGAAATCTGTCCATCAATATTGTACTTCATTATTGAATATTGATTTGAATTAGTAAGAAAAAGGATGATAATTAGAATAAATTTGCTTTTATAATTTATATTTTTTATAGTCATTGAGATAATCAAATTAAATGAAAATTGCATAATATTTTCACACGTAAACCTATCTTTTTTGTGAGCTTTTAAACTGAAAAGCAAAATTTCAAAAATTTTGGAGCTCTTTTATTTATTTCATATGTTTTATTATACATAGTGAATGATTCTAAACTTGCTTTTATTATACATATTGAGACCTCAGTTGTTAAATTAGAAGCATTGAAATGATAAAGGCACTTAGATTCAATAATTTGTTCAAGCCTATTTCTTTGCTAATTGCCTTAACTATAATTTATCCTTTAGGAATAACCAAGTTAAGCCTAAACCTTTTTCATTAATTAAACCCATTTAATAACCTTTATCATATTCTTTTTTGAAGCTCTTTTATTGTTTTGAACCTTGAAGGTTATTTACATGACTTGAATGCTTAAAACTTAAAATTTTCATAGGATCATTATTTCTTAAATTATGATACATGATGAATGCTTGAAATTATTTTGATTGATAAAAAAAAGAGCATAGAAAAATTGTGGTTAAAAGTATATGGTACTAATGGATTTGTAATGAAACGACCTGTGTATATTTGTAACAAGTTTCTTATAATGTTTCTTTTGTAAAATTCCTTCCAATCAACCCTTTTTATTATCCCAATTATACCTTTCCTAAGCCTATTGCAACTTGATAAAGTCATTATGATTTTTGTTTCTAGTTTATACACAAGTGGTGGAGATTCGCTCCAAATGATACCATTTTTTTCATGGGTAGATACCTACATGTATCATGAATCCATTTGCTCAGGAATCATCCCATTTGGAGGTCGGATGAGGGGGTTAAGCCCTAGATAATGTACCTTGTTTACATCCTGAATCAATTTTAACATACTTTGGCGCGAATGCCATAAATTTCTCTACCAATGTCGGATTGACTTCATTCTTTTTCCAGTTTAAAGATAACACCGAGATCTACAACTCATATTAGAGGCCTCAAAGTGAGATTCGCACCCTAACAGTGTCAAAATCCTCAATCTTTCCAGTGCATGTCCGTTTGGACGGACATCATGTCCGCTTAACGGACAGGAATCGCCAAAACTGCATTTTCACCCGAGAAAGTCCGTTAAACGGACATGGGGAATGCAAAGGGTCCCAAATGACCCGAGACAGTCCATTAAACGGACTCCTATGTCCGTTTAACGGATATGGGCTTCCCCAAAGCCCTCCAAACCTTATTTTAAGCTTCCAAACTCCTTCCTAACATCAAATCTAACTTCATACACATTTATAATCTTGCAAAATCCACTTCTTATCATACAAAATCACTTCATACTAATTCAAACATCAACTTAATTCATCAAACTACCAATCCTTAATCCAATCAAAGTCATAATTTCTCATCAAACTATACGTTCTTATTAATTACCAAAGCTATCCTCATTCACCAAACCTATGCAACATCATTCTTATTCTTGTCCATTTCAAATCCTATCCTTCCTTTTCATAACATTTCATTTACATATTTACATATCAATTCCTATGCCAAGTTCGTCAATTTCATTCACTTACTTCTTCCATTATAGTTAATTTCCACTGAACATCATCCCTACACAATTGCACATTCCAAATTCATGATTATCCATTCTTAAGTCTCCACATTTGAATTGTCATCTTAAGCTATATTTCATCATCCATAATTCATGTATTTCCTATTTCCATAATATCCCACGGATTTGCATATATGTACATATATATATCAACCATTCAAGCTCAACATTCATCATAGTCATCCATATACAATTTTACATAATTCAAACTCCAAATACAATTCCATTCTTTCATTAGCATCATAAAATAACTGTTTACATGTTCCAATGGAATTTCCAAGCCAAGACTACAATACCAATATCAATATCCAAATTACATTATTCAATTGTTACAAATGCAATTACAACTTTATATACACATGATCTAACTTCAAATACACAACAACAATCAAATAATACCTTGATCCACTTCCTTGATTTCTTGATCAAAACCTGTATGTAGGGGAAAAATGAGGGGGTGAGCTTGGGAGATCCGTAGGTAATATGCTTATAACCAAAATAACGAACAAAAACTGTTTAAAAGCTCTTTATCATGAAAACTTCCTTTTTGAGTCACAAAACACTTGTTTTGAAAGAATTCTGGTCATATACTTAAAATCATAATTCATGCACTTTTCAATTGTTCATAAAGTCATGAATGCAATTCATGCATTTTTCAAATGTTCGTAAAGTCATGAAAGCATTAAACTTGTCATTTAGCACATAGCACATAATACTTAACACATCATAATGGTTTGGCAAGTCCACAATTCATGACGAGCTACACGATTCCATAAATGGCCTTGTGTAGTCGGATTCTTGAGGAGTCCTAAAAGGAACATCCTTGCCACAATCGGGCAGCTGGGAGAAGGCTTTTCATGGTCATCATGCACGAGACATTTCTTGGGTGGACTTAACTTAACCCACATAACATGTAATCATGATTCTTGAAAAATGATTTCCCATATGGCAAAAATCTTGGAATTCTTACTTTTCATAAATCATTTCATGTGCATGAAGCATTTCATATGCAAATGCATCATCATTTCTCAAGCAAAATCACATAACAACCAACTTCACATATCAATTTATCAATCATCCAAACAATGAATGCATCAATTTAGCAAATTCTCAAATTACTTAAAAATAAGGAATTTGAAATACTTTTATAATGAATTTGTTAAAAACATTTTTAATGGCTCATTATTTAAAACTATAAACATAAAACCCTCCTCAAACTCCTTGCTTATTCTTGGAAATCCAAACTCAATGGCTTACTTCTTCTTGCCCTTGGAAAGGTCCTTAATTGCCTAAACACAACCAAAATTTCATGAATCTCAATTCAATTGGAAAAAGCCCCAAACTTTCATAATCATCATAACCCTCAATCTAACCTAGTCATGGTTCCTAGAGGTTAGAAAACTCTAACCCTAGCTTAGAAACCCAAAAGCCCTATGGCTTTCATCATCTTCTTCTTCAAACCCCCTCTTTCTCTCACTAGAATTTCTCCATGACTAAACCCTAACCATTTCTCAACAAAGAAGATGAAAAGTGGGAGAACTTACCTTAGAAAGCTTGATTCCTCTCCTTGTTCCACGAAATTTCTTCCCTTTCTCTTGGATTTTTCCATTTCTTCTCCTTCTTCTTCTTCTTCACGCCAACTTCCCTCTCTTTTCTCCTCTCATTTTCGTTTTCTCTCTCTTCTCTCCTATAGCCCACGACAATCTCCCCCTTCTTTCTTATTTCAAGCCATTTATTAAGTCTTTTTCCCATTTTGCCCCTCCTTCTATGCCTTAAAACTTACCTCTTAAGTGATGTACCTAAAATGCCCCTGCACATTTCATTTTACTTCATGCTACTTTAAGACACTTTTTAATCATCTATTTGGAGGAATTTGCCAAAATTTCCTTCTAGAGAAATGTTCCTCTATGTCTTAATTTCATAATGGCCACAAGAATCATTTAATTTGGTGCACTATACCATGAGTTATAGTCCAAACATCTCGGACTATCATTTTGCTAACACATTTTCCAGCACTTTATTTCTATCCAAAAATTGACAATCTTAGAGGCTAAATTAAAATTTGATTCCTTCATGTGACTTGTAGCCTCATGTCTCTATTTTATTTTTCCTCAAGAATTGACTCAATCGGATCTCTACAGCTCCCGAATTTCTCAAAATACTGAACTATGTTCAGAAAACTATCTAACTCATGACCTTTAATCAATCCTATGACTTTGATTCAATCAATCTCATTCTATTTCTTTTCAATTTCATAAATTCTCCTCTTTTTATACATGAACAATCTCCAAAAAAATTTCTTATTTAGTAGTCCTAGCTTACCCAAAGATTCGGGGTCCAACAGTACACACCTTATTTTGCAATCATTAATGAGAGATGGAAAAGACAACTTTACTCTTTGTTGTTTGCAGCTAGGGTATTTTTGAATCCTAGTGTCTATTTCAGACGAAGTTTTAAAAAAATTGAAGATAATAAAGGAATGTTATTAACTATTACAAATATTGTTGTTCATAAGATGATACAAGATATCCTAAGCTCACAAATGAAGACTTATAGGGATGTTTTTGATGATTTCGGGATTGATAAGTGATATTTGTTATAGGATTGTCTGATGATTTTGGGTTTGATAAGTGATATTTGTTATAGGATTATCCAAGTCATTTTATATGATAATGTGTATGTTTAATATAAATACTAGGATGTTTAGCCTAGCTTTCGTGTTACTTTCATATAACTTGCATTTGTAAGTTATTGTATATAATAAATTGCAAGTTAGGTTATAAATGACGGTTTTTAAGCTTTGGTTTTGCATGCTTTTCATGTGTTTTGATGTATATACAACTTGCATAGTTGTATGTCAATGTTTGGGCAGGATTTGGACCTTATTTGTGTTGATTATCCAACTTGCATGGTTGTATGTCAATGTTTGGGTAGGATTTGGACCCTATTTGTGTTGATTATCAACTTAACTGCATATGGACTTGTTGTAGGTATCAAAGGAGAAAGTTGAAATTTCCTAGGTTTTAAGATCATACTAGCAACTTAGTTTGTTTTATCAATATTTCTTTGTGATTTAGTAGTTGATTTATTTTGTTTTCTATTCTTCACAAAGTTGTCTTTCTTCTATGATTTCCTTATAAATCTATTTCCATAACTAAATTATCCCGCTTAGATCTCCTATTTTCAATTAACATATTCGAACCTTTAAACGTTACCTTTCTAAGTTAAGACTTGTTCCTTTTTCTTTTTCCTCTTCCCAATCTTGATATTGCTTTTGATATTCTTCATATAAGTATATGAGATGGTCTTAAGCATTGATTCATATAAAACACTCTCCCTCATGATATAGACATCAAGGAGCTCAAAATCCCAACTCTCTTCCACTATAGGATAGAGTTGGTATCTTACACTTACCATATTTTTAGTGGGCGATGGTTTTCATTCAATAATTTTAACCTGTTCCTTTTTTATTATTATTATATTCTTTTATTTTATACCTTACTCAACCTCTTTTTCTAATTATTTTTGTTCTTATCTAAATAATTAATTCATATTACTAGCTTAGGAAAATCTAGATGGTTACCAGACATTTTAATTAAGGGATATCTCATTAAATTAGATGAAATTTCCTAATCACAGAAGTTAGACCATAAGTTATCATCTGGTAATACTAAACAAAGGTAAGTAGTTATAAGTGCTATAAATTTAAAGATGTATTCATTGGCATAGCCATTTGCATCTGTTAATTTAAAGACTGATTCACATATAGCCCTAATCAGGACAAAATGCCTAAATTAAAAATCAAAATTTTCATATATTTGGATCGTATGTCTTCAAATCCAAATGTAAATTGAGTACAACAATGAAGTTATCCCTCCCCAGTTTTATGACATCGATATTCTCTTAATGTCTCTATTAAGAAGGCAAACATAGGAATTGTTTGGTTATACACCACTTTGTTAAATAGACATATCACCTTTTCATCAATGACATCTAGATATATGAGAATAAAACAAGGCCATAAATGTCCAATGTTATTCCATGCAATTAAAATGCATCATTTTAACTACTTGTCCAGATATATATGAATTAAAGACCAAGACCATCCCTTGCTTCACTTGATGCCTTTATTTAATATATGTTCCCCTTCTATATAAAGTAACTTGGGTAAAATATTTTTACTTTATAAGGAGGTTCATAAAAACATATGCACGGTTTACTACTTTAAATGGTATTTTAAACGACTTTTGGAACTTCATAGTATAAAATAGATCATTTTAACATAAGGTGAAGTACAATAATTTAGGTTCCAAAACTTTATAATAGTGTTCATTACTGACCATCATGCTTTGATATCTAATAGTTCCTGAATTTTTCAATTATATCTACGATTAATCCTTAATCACCATTTCTAGTAAGCTTAAATCTCCTTATTGAATGTTGATTTCATATAGTTGTTTCTTATATTTTTAAGAATAAAGCCTATAATTCTTTTTTCAAGTCTTATCATTTTCATGGTTTTCGATGAACAAGACCTCCATTTCAAATTTATGTAATGATAAAATGCTTACAAAATAAATCTTGTGATAGAATCAAGTATTAAATATAAATAATAATGGAAATGTAAACTCAAACCAAGTAAAAAAGAATTCAATAAAGAAAATTTCAAAAGGAAAGATGGAACTACTCTTATATAGAGCAGTTCTCTATAATAGATCCTCTAATTAATATCCTCGAATAGGGGGCTTTGAAATGGAATTCTAATTTAATTGGTTTCTTCCTAAACAAAAGACATGCTTTCCAGGAAGTCAACTTATGCGATCTTCTCCATTAAAAGTCCACAGGCTTGCTGGAACTTTTGGCTAACAAAGAAAATTCGCTCCTCTTCAAGTTTTCTTCCCCCAAATATGCTCAAAAGGAAGTTGAAACAAGTCTATGGAATTTTTATAACCAACTTTTATTTATACGCAGATGGAAACATGACGTTAATATGCAAAACACTAAGGTGAATTAGGTTCCTTTATAGCTTAACATTCATTCATAACCTTCCATTGGAGTACTGGGCTATTATAGCTTAAGCTACCTTATTAGCTTTTTTTTGAAAATTAAAGATTTCATTATAAGAAAATATATACAATCTAGAGGACAAAACAATTATAATCTATAGAATTTAGATTACAGAGATTTAAGGTTCCTAGTAATCGTCTACATCTTGAGATCGAGGGAACGTACAAGACCACTTAGTCCAGTATTACACCAATCCCCATCTGCTCTTCATGCTACTTGTCAGATTTGCAGCTATTCCTCTAGCTAACATGACCAATCTGCAATGTAGGAAGATGGCCTGAAAAACCATCTCACTGCTTCTACTTTCTTGTTTGAATACTCTGCAATTGCGCTCTTTCCATATGTAGTAAACCAAGGCTGCCCAACTTAACCTAATAGCATTCAGATCAGTCGTATTATGCACTCTAATTTCCCCATCCAACCAATAGGTTCACTCCAAGAATTTGTTGGTTGGGCCATGTTAAGTATATTCTGCAATCGATCCCAGACTTGTTTGATATAACTGCATCTAATCATGAGGTGTTCTAAACTTTCCATTTCCGTATTACATAATTCATAGTTCAAATTGCTAATGGAGAACCTGATCTTATCCCTTGAAAGTAACCCTCCATTGATTCCCATCCATAAGATGAACGAATGAGCTGGATTAAGATCACTATCCCATACTAAGGCTGCCCACTCCTGCCTTGTGCTTTATGCAGCCTGTAATAATGTTTTACAAGCTTTTGTGTTGAACTTCCTTGAGTTATCTGCCAGCCCCTGAATTTCGTCCTACTCTCCTTCCTAACATCGTGGCAACTCTTCCATGATGAAACTGGCACTTCTACTATTGTGGAAGGATCATATCCACTAATTATTTGAATAAGCGTACTTACTTTAATAGCTGGATTCACCACCAATTTCAAGCCCTGTGCCTCCTCCACTTTATATAGAGGGCCTTTACAGTGCCAATTATCATACCAAAAAGATTTCCTTTCTCCATTCCCAATCTTGTGAAACACCTAAATCTGCATCCATTGTTTGGTCTCTAGATTTTCTTTGAGAGTGCTTGACATATCTTCTCTTAACAATAGGATCCAGATACTTTTGTGCTTAATGAATACATTGTGTATCCATTTCACCTATAAATCCTCCTTTTTGTAGCACAACCACCATAAATTCTGCCCCCTACTCACCCTGTGATTCATCCTTACAGAATGGATGCCCAATCCCCCCTGTTGCTTAGGTCTACAAATTTTGTCCCAACTGATCTTTGCTTTGCTTCTGCCTTAGTTTGATCCGTTCCACAAGAATTCCTTAAGCCTCATGTCGATTCCTTAAGGATACTTTTGGGAATGGATAAATAGTTAATCCAATAAGTGGTAAGATTGCTCAGCATTGTCTGAATTAGTTGTAGACTGCCCTCATAGCTAAGGAATCGATTGTTCCATAGGTTGATTTTGCCATGAATTAAATCCAATAGAGGTTTACAATCCACAACATTGATTCTTCTTTGAGAAATTGGTACCCCCAACTATTTGAAGGGTAGTTGCCCTTGTGTTAATCCCATCTCAATAGTTGTATCTACTTGAGTTGCAAGATGAATAGAAACATCTCTTCAAAGGGTTGCATCTTAAACCTGAAATCTCTTGGAATTCCTTCATTGCTTACAACATTATATCAATTGAGTTTTTCTCAGCCTTGCAAAACAATAGGAGACCATCTGCAAAAGCTATATGTGTGAGCTTCATACCTTTACATCTGCCATGGAACTGGAACTCTAGGTGTCACTGTATGGTATTCACAAGAAGAGTTGACAAAACCTCCATACATAGGACAACCAGGTAAGGGGATAATGGGTCCCCTTGCTTCAAGCCCCTCTTTGCTTTGATCAGTCTTGTAAGTTCCCCATTCACCAAGATTAACATAGAAGCAGTAGATATACATTCCTTAACCCATTTTCTAAACAGAGGAGGATAGCCGACTGCCTTCAATATAGTAAAAAGAAAGCTCTAGTTGATAGAGTCATAAGCCTTTGCAAGGTCCATCTTTATTGTGCAATTCCTCATTCTCCAATTAGAGTGATAGCTCTCTAACAGTTCCTGGCATAGTAGGATATTTGTTCCCACTGATCTCCTCTTTATGAAAGCATTCTATTATGGGCTAATTATCTTCCCTAGGCTCATTCTCAGCCTATTAGATAGGATCTTCGTGATGGTTTTATAAAGAAATTTACAGCAAGCTATGGGCCTGAATTGTTCCATCTTCCTTGCATTACTCTGTTCGAGAATAAGGCAGATAAATTTTGTGTTCCATTCCTTAAGGATTGTTCCTTTCTTATAAAACTCATCCATTGCTACTACCACTTCTTCTCCTATAATATCCCAGTGTTCCTGAAATAATCTCCCATTATAACCATCCGATCTTGGGGCTTTGTGGGGGTTCATTGAAAAAATAACATTATTGATTTCTTCCTTTATTATATCTCTTACCAAAACCACCTTGTTGTCTTCATCAAGTTGTTTAAGCCTTGCTAGAACCTCTGTGGGTATATCTTTTACTGGCATTACAGTCCCAAGTTATGAATAAAGTACTCTAAGGCAACCTTCTTCTTACGTTCAATGTCCTTATAGATTTGCCCCGTATCTTCTTCTAGCAATTAGATAGAATTCTTATTCCTTTTAGCTGAAATTAAGCTCATAAAATACTTAGTACACTCTCATCCTCCTTCATTTAGAGCATCTGAGATTTTTTCCTTAATAGAGTATTGGTACTATTCAACTTTAGATTATATTTTCCCACCAATGCAGCTTCCTGTGTTCTTAGTTGCAAATCTTCTTATCTATCTAATATTCTCTTTTGACATTGCTTTAGCTCTTTTAAAGCTTCAGTTAGAGCTTTCAAGTCTAGTTGGACTATTTTCTTGCTGACCAATTTTAGTCGGTTCTACAAGGCTTTGAGTCTCATGGTGATCTGATATCCTTTTGATCCAGGTATGGCCCCCAGCATCTCCTTGATGAGTATGTCTTTGAAGTCAGGATTATCTATCAAGTGATTAAAGATCCTAAATGGGCTCTTCCTCCTCCTATCGCCTGCTAGCAGCTCCACTACTCTGGTGTGTGCTTATGGACATCGAATGGCCTCTTCCTAAACTCATTCTTATTATGAGGCTTTATGAAAATGGAGAATTTTTTTCAAGACTCAATGAAAGCTTCTAATAATTAGAGACCTGATCTTAAGTAGAAGAAATAGCAACTACCTAGAAGGGTATCTACAACTATCTTTTATGACGAACTAATGAGCTCCTCTACAAAGGATCTAGAGATGTTAAATACTAAGGAATCTAATATGGCAACCAACTCCCTAGTCCTCAATGTTGATGCCTAATTACCTTAGAATCCTATACAAACTAATGACCCTAAAGTAACAGAGATAGAAAATTTAGATACTAAGACTATTAATTTTGAGCTGGATAATACCCCAGAACAAGACTTGCTAAAAACTCCTAACAAGTTACCTACTGATGTAGGAAAGGATTTCCAAGTAGTCAATAGAAGGAAATTGAATAGAAAAAGGAAAGGCTCCAATTCTTTCCCCAATCTATAACTTTGCTTTGTTGGAATGCTAAGGGCCTTAATTGCATTAATAAATAGCTTATGCTTAGAGATTTCCTATCTAATACCAACACTTACCTTGTGGGTTGGTATTAGATTTCTTGAAACCAAGTGATGGAGGACCATCCAGGTTAGCTATCGAAGATATTGAAGCAATGGGCTTTGGGGTAGAAAAGGAAGCCGCTGATCAAGAAATCGAAGAAGAAATTAGGTTTGTTTTATGAAGTTTCAGGCCTTATAGAAACCATTTGGGGACTATAAAGCCTTGGTCTAATCTGATTTAATTGAAGCTCATTCCCAACCCATTAAAGAGTCCAAGGCCGGCCAAGAGAAGTCAACCTTCTACCCAATAAAGTGACTTATTGGCTAGGTTTCAACTATCTTATCTATCATTAAATTTACATTGAATAAGAGCTACTTAACGCTCATTTAGTGTCATTTTTAATTAGCTTTTTTTTTCTTTTAATGACAAGTTAATGATAGATGTTATAAGCCATATTAAGTATGTTTTAAAGCCATTTAAATTCACAAAGAATGTGTGGTCAGACAACATGTGGTCATCCACATTCTTCTAGCTTTTGTTTGCTTATTTAAGTCAAGTTTCTTTCCATATGTAAGATTGGGAAATTAATAAAAGAGTGAGGGTTTCCTTTCAAGTTTTTGAAACTTACATCTTTTTTCACTTGTTAATTTCGTTTAAGTTTATAGCAAACCAATTGCCAAAATTTGGGCTTGTTTGTTTTCCAAAAACACTCAATTTCTGCACACATTTCATTCTACTGCCTAGTCTGACCAACCCTTACTAAATCATTCATATCTTCCAAACCACACATCCAAATTGAGTCAAACATGAACCATTGGAAAACTGACTCACAGTTCTTCAATTCCACTTCTTACCGTTTAACCCAGTTTATCCTTATTTCTCCACAAAATCGCCCAGAATACAACCTATGCACCAAACACCTCCACCACCATCACTTAGCCAAATTCTAACAAACTACTCTAGCGACCTCTTAGCCACTCCACTCACTCCAATCTCCTCGAAACATTATCATTTTGTATCAGAGACATGGTTCAACCCCCTATTTCATCGTCCACCACATCATCTTCCACCTTGGTTTCTCAAGAGTTGTCCCATATGCCACAACTTTCTCATGAAGAACTCCTTCACCAAATGGAGTTGTTGAGGCTCGAAAATCTTACCTTAAAAGCCAAGCAAGAAGTCTATGAGTCTATGGGAGTTAGGGTAACACCTTCTTCTTCTTCCTTCCTCCCTAAAATTCTAAGCCAAGACTCAGAAGAAGAAAATTTCAATTTGCCCTTCTCTTCTTCTTCCACCGTACAACCACCCACCTATCCATTCTCCCAACCTCCTCCACAATTTGCTCCAAACGTTTCGTCAAACCTATCACAGTCGGCCACCACATTCCAAAATTCAACTTTCCCAAAACTAACCGTAGGGGTATCCCCACGGTTACCTATTAGAAATGTCTCTCAAAACACCCAATCCTAGAGATGAAATTTTCAATTTCAAGATTGAGTTCTCAGAATTTTGTGGCAAAATTGATAGTGATGTTTTATCTTGAGTGGGTGTACACAAATGAGAGCTCTTTTAAGTTGAAAGAGTTGAGTGAAGAAAACAAGCTAAAGTTAGTGTAATTAAAATTGAGAGGTTATGCATCCCTTTGGTGGGATAATGTCCAAAAGATGAGATTGAGAGAGGGTAGACCAAAAATCACAACTTAGTCTAGGATGAAAGAGAAGATGATGGATCATACATTTTTGCCTCCACATTATAGGCAAAAATGTTGGACAACATGATGAGCTTGACACAAGGAACAAAATTGGTTGAAGAATATACGATGGAGTTTGAGCAGATCATGTTAAAGTGTGATTTAAGAGAACAAGAAGCTATTGTCAATGCAAGATTTCTCAAAGGCCTCAAAATTGAGATTAGAAACATGGTAAGTCTATACCCCTACATTCATTTCTATGAGCTTAAGAAGCTTGCCTTGCAATGTGAAACTAACCTGAAACGTTTGACCACCAAAAGACTTCTTCCACCATATGCCATTACACCAAATTATGAACCACCCTCATTTCCACCACCAAAACTGACCAATTACACTCCGCCATAAAAAACTCACCTCTAGCCAAAATTCAATACCAAACCGAGCCTTGCCTTCCCCAAATACTAAATCACCTAAAACTTAAATGAGATGCTTCAAATGCCAAGGATTTGGACACTTCCAAACTGAATGTCCAAATAGAAATATCATGATCATTGAAGAAATTGAAGAAATTCATAATGAATGCTTGTTTGTGATGAGGCCGAAAATGATAATGAAGTTTTTGAGTCTTGTGAAAATGTTGAATGTGATGGTGAGTTAGAAGGATACATGCTTGTGATTCTTAGAATGTTAAGTGGAGAAAATAATGAGAGTGATTGGAGACTTTGTTTTATTCTAGGTGTTTATCAAAAGAAAAGTTGTGTGAACTTGTAATAGATTATGGGGCTTGTGAAAATGTTGTGTCAAATGAAATGGTAGAAAAGTTAGCTTTAAGTACCGAACCTCTTCCAAGCCCTTATAAGTTGACATGGTTAGACAACAAGCATGAGATTAAGCTTGATAGGAGAAGTCTAGTACCATTTTTAATTGGTAAATACATTGATGAGATATGGTGTCATATAATTCCTATGAGTGCTTGTCATGTGCTTTTAGGTCGTCCATGGTTGTATGATAGAGATGTGCAACACTAAGGAAGAGCCAACACTTATTCATTGTTCTTTAAAGGACAAAATTTCACACTCAATCCTATGCCACTAGGAGCAAGAAAGAAGAAAAGTCAAGGTGATCAAACTTTAGCCTTGATGGCAAATGAAGAAAAGGAAGAGATTATCCAAAGCCTACCATCACACATTCCCTTTAACCTTGAAGAAGCCAAACCGAGCCCCCAAAAGCAACCTTCCCATGAGGTACAATCCTTAATTCTTGAGTTTACTATAGTTTTCCCAAAAAAGCCTCTTAAAGGACTCCCTCCTTTAAGGAAAATCCAACATGAATTAAACTTTGTCTAAAATGTTATCATACCCCATAAGCAATCTTATAGAATGAACCCAAGAGAGCATGATGAGTTGCAAAAACAAGTTGACATGTTGTTAGAGAGAGGTTTCATTCAACCAAGTACTTCTCCATTTGTTGTTCCTAACAAGAATGGCAAATGGAGGACAGTCATTGATTCAAGAGCCGTCAATAAGATAACCATCAAATATATATTTCCAATCCCAAGGTTGGATGACAAGCTTGATCGGCTTTATGGAGCTAAGGTATTTTCTAGACTTGATCTTGCTAATGGGTTTCAACAAATTAGAATGAAAGAGGGTGATGAATGGAAAATCGCTTTTAAAACTAGGGAGGGTTTATCTAAATGGTTGGTTATGCCAATGGGACTTTCTAACTCTCCTTCTACTTTTATGAGATTAATGAATGAGGTTTATTTTGATGACATTCTAGTGTATAGTGGTAGTTTGCATAAGCATGTCATGCACTTGAGGTTAGTTTTTGAAGTTCTTAGTAATGAGAAGTTGTATGCTAATGTGAAGAAGTGTCATTTTTGTGATTCATCTATTTTATTTCTTGGCTACATTGTTTCTAGTGGTGGAATAAGTACGGATCCTCCTAAGCTGCAAGCCATTGTTGATTGGCCGACCCCTAGGAGTTTGTTTGATGTTAGGAGTTTTCATGGGTTTTGTTTATTCTATAGGAGGTTTATAATGGATTTTAGTTCAATTACAAGTCCCATTACTAATTGCATGAAGAAAGGTGTGTTTAATTGGATAAGACAAGCTCAAATTGCCTTTAATAATCTTAAAAAATTTGATGACAAAGGCCCTAGTTCTTGCCCTGCCCAATTTTAATATTCCATTTGAATTAGAATGTGATGCTAGTGGTGTTAGAATAGGAGTTGTTTTAAGTTAAGGAGGAAAATCGATTTCATTTTTAGTGAAAAGTTGTGTGATGCTAGAAAGAAGTATTCTACTTATGAGCAAGAATTTTATGCATTGGTTAGAGCTCTTGGACATTGGAGTTCCTATTTGCTTGCTAATTCATTTGTGTTGTATACTGATCATGAGTCTTTGAAATAGATACAAAAATAATCACAATTGAATAGGAAGCATGCTAGTTGGATGGAATATTTGCAATCTTTTGATTTTGTGATCAAGCATAAGTCTGGCCATACTAATGTTGTAGCAGATGCACTTTCTTGGAAATATCATTTGTTGAGTTCCATGCATGCTCATATCATAAGTTTTGATAATATTAGGGAGTTTTATGAGAAAGATGATGATTTTGGGGAAATTTTTTAGAAGTGTAAATTGGTCGAAGGTAGTTTTCAAGATTATGTGGTTCACGATGGTTATTTGTTTAAACTTGATGCTTGTTGTATTCCAAATTGCTCTCTTAGGGAAGCAATTTTGAGAGAAGTTCATGGAGGTGGTCTAGCCGGCCACTTTGGTAGAGAAAAGACTTATGAATTAAATTTTTTTGGCCCAAAATGCTCAAAGATGTGACTAAGCTTGTAAGAGGATGCAACACTTGCGAACAATCAAAGATGACAAGTCAAGCCCGTGGCCCATACATGCCCTTGCCGACTCCTAATGGGCCATGGGAGGATGTGAGGATTGATTTTATCCTTGGGCTTCATAGAACAAGGAGAAACTTTGATTCCATAATGATTAGGTTGTGGTTGATAGGTTTAGTAAAATGGCCCATTTTGTAGCTTGTAGGAGGACTAATGATGCATCCCATATCATGAATTTATACTTTGAAAATATTGTAAAATTGCATGGAATTCCTAAAAGCATTGTAAGTGATAGGGATGTAAAATTTGTAAGCCATTTTTGGAGACATTTGTGGAGTAGATTAGGAACAAAAATCAAATTTAGTACTTCTTTCCATCCACAAACCGATGGACAAATTGAAGTAGTAAATAGGAGTCTTAGGAATATTCTAAGGAGCCTACTAATAGGAAGAATCAAGAATTGGGACAACATGCTAGCATATGCCGAATTTGCCTACAATTTTTCCAATAATAAGACTACAAATCTATCTCTATTTGAAGTTGTTTATGGTACTAATCCTCTTGTGCCTATTACTTTGAATCAAGCCACCTTTAGCTTTTCATCAAACATTTAAGTTGAAAATAGGGCCCAGGAAATTGTCAAGCTACACGAAAAGTCAAGGCCCATATCATAAAGAAGAATGAAGAATACAAGTTTAGGTCTAAGTTGCAGAAGCTCGTGGAATTTAAAGAAGGTGACTTAGTTTGGGTTGACTTCAGGAAGGATTGATTTCCAGCCAAAAGAAGATTGAAGCTCATGCTAAAGGTCGAAGGCCCATTCAAGGTTTTGAAGAAGATCAACCAAAATGCCTATCACATAGATTTTCCAAGCCACTATGGAATTTCAAATTCATTCAATATAAGTGACTTAGCAAAATATGTCGAAGATACAATGGTTCCAAATGAAAACGTTCAAGCCTTTGAAGATGGGGAGGATGATGGAGGACCATCTAGGTTAGCCATCGAAGATATTGAAGCAATGGGTCTTGGAGTAGAAAAGGAAGTCGCTGATCAAAAAATCAAAGAAGAAATTGGGCTGAGTTATTTTATGAAGTTTCAGGCCTTATGGAAACCATTTGGGGACTATAAAGCCTTGGTCCAATCTAATTTAATTGAAGCTCATTCCCGACCCATTAAAGAGTCCAAGGCCGGCCAAGATAAGTTAACTTGCTGCCCAATAGAGTGACTTATCTATCATTAAATTTACATTGAATAAGAGCTACTTAATGCTCATTTAGTGTCATTTTAATTTTTTCTTTTAATGACAAGTTAATGACAGAATTTATGAGCATATTAAGTATGTTTTAAATCCATTTAAATTCACAAAGAATGTGTGGCCGGATAACATGTGGTCATCCACATTCTTCTAGCTTTTATTTGCTTATTTAAGTCAAGTTTCTTTTCATATGTAAGATTGGGAAATTAATAAAAGAGTGAGAGTTTCCTTTCAAGTTTTTGCAACTCAAATCCTTTTTTAGTTGTAAATTTCGTTTGGGTTCATAGCAAACCAATTGCTATAGTTTGGGTTTGATTGTTTTCCAAAAACACTTAATTTCCACACACATTTCATTTTATTGCCTAGTCTGACCAACCCGTACTAAATCAATCATATCTTCCAAACCACACATCTAAATTGAGTCAAACATGAACCATTGGAAAATTGACTCATAGTTCCTCAATTCCACTTCTTACCATTTAACCCAATTTGTCCTTATTTCTCCATAAAATCACCCAAAATATAGCCTATGCACCAAACACCTCCTCCACCATCACTGAGCCAAATTCTACCAAACTACTCCAGCGACCTCTTAGCCACTCCACTCATTCCAATCTCCTTGAAAAGCTATCGCCAAGTTAAGAGCGGAATGCTATAGGAATCTAAATTTCTTATAGAGGTCAAGTTATAATTGTTTATAAGCTTATGATGATTGAAATTAGGAATTATATTATATAGGTCTAGTTTATTCATTTTTCTATGGGATCATGTGTGTGTGTGTGTGTGTGTGTGTGTGTGTACACACACAAATATATAGTGGTGATATTTGAAGTGTTTGAAGGAACGGTGGTTGCTGATGCTTGGTTTTTTGTAGTTTGTTTTAATACATGAATGGTAGATCGTAGTTGATTTAGTTCCTTAGTGATGGTACGAACCTGTTGTTGTAAATTGATTAATTCTATTTCCTTCTGAGCTACTGCTTCTTCGAGATTTAACAATAGTGCTTCCATTCTCTGGTTAGAATATCTGCAAGAAAGTTGTCAGTAGATTTGATATATTTTATATTAAATTGGTACTGATTAAGTTCGAGCTGCCATCAAATGAGGCGACCCTGATTATAATTGGTTTTTATATTATATCAAATGAATCCATATAAATACTTGGAATCTATTTGAATAGTGAATTCAACGGGTAATAGATCAATATGCCATTTTCTCAAAGTTTTGAGACAGGCTAATGTTTCTTTTTCATGAATTGGATACTTGAATTTAGTGGGATTGAAAGTCCCATTTATATACTTGCAAAGTAAATATTTCTTTTGAATGGGAAGTTTTGCCAAAAGACAACTTGCCCATGTATCTATGCTGGCATCAATTTGTACCAGTAGTGTATCCTTGGGAAGAGAATTGTATAAAACAGGTAGATCCTTGCATAATGCTTTTAGTTTTTGAACAGCATGAGTATCTTCTTTAGTCCAATTCCATTATGATTTAGTACTGCACTTAATTTGTAAAAGTTTTCTTTCTTTAGCTAAATTTTTAAAGAATCCTTGATCTGAAATATAGTTTAAAATGCCTAGAAATTGTTGCACTTGAGTTCTATTTGTTAATTGATTAGGAAATTGTTGTATTTTATTTAAAATATTAGGTTGTAATTGTAAACATCCATTTTGAAATTCAATGCCTAAATATTCTATATTTTGTTGTGCTAATTTTACTTTCTTTTTGCTTAAAATTAATCCTTTGTCTTTATATTGTTAAAGAACAATTTTATCCTTTTTTAAATGATCTATTTTATCTTGATTAGAATAAATGATGATATCGTCAATATAAACAAAAGTAAAGTCTTCTAATCCTTCTAAGTTGTTATCCATGAATCTCTGATAAATACTTGGTGCCTGTTTTAAACCAAAAAGTAATACATTCCATTAATAATGTTTTTGTGGAGGACAAGTAAAAGCAGTTAGAGGTTTCATATTTTCATGTAATCTTAGCTGCCAATAGCCTGATTTTGCATCTAAAGTTGTAAACCATGTATGTCCTTTTAATTTATTTATAATATAATCTTTTCGGGGTAGTTTATATGTATCACCTATAGTTGCGTCATTGAATTTTTTTTAATTGATAACCATTCTACATTTACCACGTTTTTGTTATGCTGAATTATTTACATAAAAAGCTGGGGCTGAATGTTTACTAGTGCTAGGTGATATCAATTGTTTGGCTAATAAATTCTTGTACATCTTGTTGAGTATATGGTATATTATTATGAATATTAACTTCTTCTGTGGGATCTTTTAATTTAATTTCAATCAATTGTTGATTATTATTTTTCAATGGATCTAAAGGATTTTCACTGCAAACATTGTTTGATAAGGTGTTAATTTCTAATTGAATAGACATATTGTTGAGAAGATAGAATTGAAGATGATCTAATTTTGTAGTTGGAATTTTTAACGTTTGATAATATGTAGTATGATAAATAGGAATTCTAAAAGTAATTGATTTTGATCTATAGCTTTTATGAGTGGTGTTTTCAAAGTAATATAGTGTAAATATTAACAAAAAGGGTTATATAATTTTAAAAAATTATTGCCTAATATGAATGGTAATCTTGAATCTTGTTGATATAGAAGGAACTGAGAAAGTATATTTTCTATTATGATATTATTATAATAGCTTACATACCAAATGAATTTAAAACTTTTGTCTGCTATTCGTATTTGTAATGGTTTTTCTAATTTTTTCCAATTTTTTAATAATTGTTTTAAAGCAATACAAATAGTAGCACCTGTTTCCATATACACATTAACTTTTTTATTCTGAATTAGAACTTGAATAAAAGTTGTGTTCGAAATCAGTTGAGAATTCTGATTCGGTTTGTGATTCATGATGATATATAGAAGAAATAGTAGAGTCTGTATTATAATCATATTTTATAGGTTCTAAGTTTTCTTGAATTGTTGAATTTAATATATTGATTTTTTTGTTTATTATGATCATTTGGATTTTTTTTTGGGACAAGTGTTTGCATAATGTCCTTCTTCTTTACATAACCAACATCTACATGATTTTTTTCTTTTGTGGACAATCTTGTTTTTTAGGTTTAAACTGTCTATATTTATATCTTCTAAATTGTTTTTTTGTACGGGATAAATGGTCTTCTTTTATAATAATGTTTAGGATAACATTTCCATTTATAAGATTTATATGGTTTCCTTTTTCTTTTATAAGTATTTTGTTTAGAGTCGCATCCATATTGTTGTGGTACTTCTGCATATTTAGTACAACATAATTGAATGTTTTTATGACGTAATGTACGTTTTAGTTTTGATTCAAAGCATTGTTCTGCTAGAATTTCTCGAGTAATGAGAATAGCTCCTCCTAAATTATACGATCTACCATTCAGGTCTTAAAACAAACTACAAAAAACCAAGCATCAGCAACCACCATTCCTTCAAACACTTCAACTATCACCACTATTCCATTACTCACTCCTCAATAAATTACCTAGACCCAAGCACCATCAGCCCATCCAAGTAGTCAACCAGAGTCACAAAGAAAAAAGGATGCAGCATGATCGAAAACTTATGTTATATACAATGGACCTATGGCTGGAATCTATGATGAATGGCCTAAAGCAGCTGTACATATCACCGACAGATCAGGTATTTAATACAAAAGCTTTTCTACAAAAGTTGAAGCTGAAAAAGCTTTATTAGATTTTCGAACACCTATTTTGAAACCATAGTACAAAAAAATATTAGAAATACCTAGCCCTAAAACGAACATGCAATCTCTAGGCAAGCCTATAAATATGGACCACATAAATTCTATCCCTACAAATGTTTTACAAGTAGAAGCCCAAAAACTCACTTCTGAAATGTTCTACGACTGTTTTCAATCTCTTAATACATGGACAGAAGCCCAAAAGATCTTTCAATATTATCCACAAAATCGAGGCAAATATGGACCCAAAGCCATTATTCTCCCTGAAGCTGATCCACTCACCACTTACCTCTTCTTTCAGGGTGGACTTATAGATACCATTTATCTCACCAATTTAAATATTCTATTTGAATTCCCTGTTGGATTTACTCAAGCATTCAAAAATTACAAAGACCGTTTTACGAAGGAAAGGGAAATGTTCATCAAAATTTTTAGCAGTTAACCTATTTTTAAAGAAAATGACTCTATCAAGGATGTAGAAATCAAGCTATCCATAATTGCTTTTCTCCACATTGGAATTAGTAATGGCATTTATCTAGGTATTGATGAACCATCACAGCATCCCTTCGAATGGGACTTAATCAATCAATTCAATCTCCATTGCATTGAAGGCGTCTTTATTCAAGGAATTAGAATTACTACCCAATCGAATATCAAAGTCAACTACAAAGGAATCAATCAAGTGATGATTTCAACATACAAGTCTGCAATAACTCCCGAAGCATTCCAGACCATTAAATAATTTTTAATCCCATTTGCTACAATGGAAGGATTTTTTATGGAGCTTTCTACTTCATGGAAATATGCAATTTGTCAAAAATTACAAGGATATCCTCAACACCAATGCAAATACTGCCCCTCAACCACAAAGGCAACATCAAATACTCAAGAAGAACCAGATTCTGAATCGATTGGCCATTATTGAGGAATAATTCAAGAGCAAAAGATAAAGTGGTTAGCCTCATGTAGGCCTCTCTCTTTGTACATATATGTAAATTATTAAGTAACTCAGTCATTTTTTTCCTTTACTTAAAGTAGATTCCTTTTCCTTTATCACCATTATTAGCCTTTACTTTTTCTTTTGCTTTTCGGCCTTGTAAGGCATCTTTTGCTTTCAATCTGTCGGCCACATAGCTTACAGATGCTTTTCTTTTCTTTTCTTTTTCTTTAGAATCTTCCTTTAGCTTTTCTTATTTTGGACGAACGTTTTGTCTCTTGTCTATATAATGTAACCATTTGAGCATTCGCTCCTATGAAATAAAAATTCCTCTCTTTCTTACCTTAAGCACTCTCCTATCTTCTGCTAGATATTGGCTTTATAAGGAAACGCCAAAGGTATGAATTTAAGAAGAATGCTTATTTCATCATTCAATTATTCAATATTTATCTTCATTTACTTTACTTAACATTCATTTCATCATTCATACAATTGCTTAACCATGCGTCTTTCTCTTTCCAGAAAAATTGAACTATGTAGTTTAATCATTAGATCACAACCAATAAATTTCAACCAATTAACAATTGAAGGAAAGCAATATATAGTTTTTCAAATTCAAAGTAGAACTAGACTTCAAAATCCTCATATAGTTTTTCCTTTATTTCAAAATAAATTATGACTTACTTCAAACAAAAAGCTACACTCAAGGACTTGATTCAACATAGCTATTGGATAGAAGACATTCAGGATAAACAACTAGCTCGATTTCAGGAAATCTTGAAACAAAAAGCAAAAATCACTAGAAACTATAATAGACAATATGATTGTACCCAGATGATCATTTTCATTAACCAGATTAAATTAGTCAATAAACAGAATAGAAAGGATTATATTAAACAAATTAGTCAGCTTATAGATTAATAACTTCAGTTTATACGAATAAATTAGTAATAAAATGAGTTTCTTTTTCATTTTAGCATATGTTTTACTTTCCATTTTTTTGCACAAATCGTTTTTAAATTTATTGAAATATGTTATTTTGTTTTAGATAACTATTCTATTATTCATATCTTTCAAATAATATACCATTTGGGGTTTAATCGTAGACTCCGAAGATATTTATATATAGAAAGTTTATTATTTATAGATAATTTTCTTAATTGGTTTAACCAAACTCAAACTAATCATAACAAAAGAAAACAACATCTTTAAAAGGACTTACTATATTTGTCATCAATTAATGGATCATATAAAATATATTAAACAACTAATACATCAATATTATGATGAATTCAAATATTTTGAACAACGTCTCAACTATGTACAATTTTTCATATCTAATCCTCGAGCTTAGCAACCTATAATAGAAAGCTTAGAGCTAGCTCAAAATCAATATCAATTTTATATCCATTAATTAAATCATTTCAAAAAATTGTTAGAAGATCATCAAATTAGTACACCCTATCGTGAATAAATAAAACCAAGAAGAAAATATACTAGATGTATATAATTTAGAATTAATCGAATCAACAGGAACTTTTCATATAACTACACTATTATCTAATGAAAAATAAAAACAAATAGCTAAAGCTCAGTTAAAGCTAAAATCAGGACAAGATATTGAAGCTTCACTATTTAAAAATTTGTTAAAT
>JANIHZ010000006.1:33990443-34001143 GCA_027478365.1 Erythroxylum rufum | reverse complement strand
TTCTGATTCTTCGTCACTATTTAGAAACAAAGATTTTAAAGCATAAGGCATTTGAGGAGCAACAATTGAAATTTGTCTGGATGAGAAACAAAATGATGAAGGTTCAAGATAAAATTGTTTTGCATTTCAATATTCACAATTTGGAACAGAACGGAGCTGTTGAGGTTCAACAGGTAAATTCTGCAAGGATGCTAATGTTGAAGCAAAGGTGCGATGATTTATCCCCTCAAACATATAAAATGAACATTATCACTTTATGGACTAGTTAGATTGGAAATAGTTTGAATATATTAAAAAAAAGGTACCTTCATTAATGTGATCAGCATGAATATCAATACATCGGTGACATATTTGTTGATAAAAGGGTTCGTGAGTTGGAAGTTGACCGGCGGAAGGTTCGCTATTAATGAAAGAATTGTTATGTTGATGAGTAATTGTTTGGTGAAGTGTTGATGAAGTGGAACTTCTCTTTTTTGTAGCTTGACTTTCTCTACGTTGTCGTAACAATTCTTGTTTTTTTATCATTTTCCATTTCAGCATATTTTTGACGTCTTTTAGCATTTCTATGCATATTTAAATACCTTAGGGATCGAGATAATATGAACATCTTTGATCTATCCATTGATGATTTTTGATAATAACATTTGTTAAATACAAACACACACACACACACACACACACACACACACACACGGAATATAATTGAATATATATTATAAATCATATCACAGTAGACATGTTATAAAAAATAAAGATTATGTTTATGAGTGTTGACTATAAGAGATATTTCTTACACTAATGAAGTGGTAACATTTTGATATGCAAATAAATAAAGGAAAAGTTGTAATAAGTACACGGTGGATGAAAAAGGTAAGCAAACTATTTTAAAAAATATCTAACAAACTATGTATCTAACAAATATGATTATTAGGTATTTAAATAACTATACGGGAATATTTAACAATATATTTATTTAAGATAACTATACATACCTTAATAGTCGAAGAATGCAACAGAGAATAAGCAGGGAACCTTAAAAAAATGCGGTATAAATCCAGTCAGAATAATAGAATTAGGAAAAAAATTTAATCGAAAAAAGGAAATGATATTTACAAAAATTAAAATAAAGCGGATTATTGTATCAATTAAAAAAGTAATAATTGAATAACGTTGAAATTTGAGAGTTTTTGATTAGAGTTTGAACAACAGTATTTATTGCCTGTATTTATTACTTGTGTAATTCAGGTGAAGTGTAAAATTGGCAAAAATGTAATAAGCAGAAGATAAAGATACAATTTTATTGAAATGATAAATTGAAGAAAATGAAAAAAAAAAGTGATGGACAAAAGAATGGCTCACTAATATGAACGGTTGTTCTTTGTTTCTTGAAATAGAAGACGCAACTTTGAGGGGCTTTTTTTTCTTTCTGGAACGGAGAATTTGATCTATTCAGGTTAAACAAGAAGAAGGTAAAAGAAGAGGGCAGTTGAGAGATGTAAAGTTTGGGGGAAGAAATTGTTTCAGCGGTTACGGTAGATGTGATTTGAGGGTTAACTCAGAGGAGAAAAGGTTAAAAGTTAAAATATAAAGGTGTCAGTGGAGGGCGTGCGAGGGCTAAAATTTTGATGTAAATTATTTTAATCACAAAGAAATGGTCGTAGCATGATTCATTGATAAACGTGGGCAAAAAAAGGCAAGCAATCATAGCAATTTCTGAATGCGTAGAGAAGAGGAAGACACGTAAATATTGGGTTATCAAGAATAATCTGGATTGTATTAAATGATGACTTCTACATTAAATAGGGGCGCAAAAAAAAAGCCAAGCAGTCATAGCAATTTCTGAAATTGTAGAGAAGAGGAAGACACATAAATATGATGAGTGCTACATTAAATAGGGGTGCAAAAAAACGCAAGCAATCATAGTAATTTCTGAATGTGTACAGAAGAGGAAGACACGTAAATATTGGGATTTCAAGAATAATTTAGGTTGTATTAAATGATGACTGCTACATTAAATAGGATAAAGAGAGAAGCGGATCTGTAAAGTATCTAATATCTGAAGTAAAGATACGGCAAGAATAGGTTCGTGCGTGAAAACGAAAATGTTAAGTTATTGGTATCAGAAAAAGGAGAAAAGAAAAATTTTCCTCTGTTCTGTGTTAATATTAAGTGTAAAATAGGAAATCCGATCTATTTATGTTGAAGAAGAAGAAAAGTAAAAAAGGCTAGTTGAACACAGTCGAGTACAGGTCAATCCTTCTCCACGATTGAGAGAACAGGATTTTAAAAAATTATTATAAAAGCTCAACCTGTCAGGAGTAGCAGCTGTATAATGATTAGAACCTTCCTTCTAAGTAAAAAAAAACTTATGATTGGTTAAGTTCATTAAGCATAATGTGACAGGTCAAAAATTTTGGTGGTCTCGATGCTGGACCCCGTTTTCGGGGCCCAGCCGAACAGTGCTGGACCCCGTTCCCGGAGCCCAACTATCTGAAACGGAAACACAATCAAAGATCGTTGGGCCCGAGTCCCGACTCCCAAGGCTGAACCCTGGATGACTCGTCGGGACGGACAAAAGAAATAAACTGCGGACGCATACTTGTAATAATCAACATACATTCATATTCATCCAAAAAGCCATTACAAGATCAAATGACTGAACAGCTAGTGCAAACTCAAATCTTGATACAAATACAAATGATGCTCAATGTTATTATGCTAAATGAACTATCCAAAAATAGTACTAACTTAGTACAAAAGTCTCTAACTATTGAGGAGATTATCGATACCTTGCAAAGGATTAACCGTTGTCTTGCGTTGCACCTGAGGAGGGAAAAATAGTCGGGTGAGCTACACAGCTCAATGGCTAATATACTTATAGCCATCGGCAATTAGTACAAATTCTAACATATGTATAGATATATGTCTAGCAATTCTAACACTCACAGCAGAAACAAGCTTTCACCCTTGATTTGGAACATCTATCCAATGCCTATCCTTAATCCAAGCTTTCACCCTTGAGTTTAAGTGGAATCTCATCAGCATTTTAGGAGGTAAGTGAGAATTAATCTAAGTCTCTATTTGGCACCAATTATTAAAGGATGTCTCTCAATTACCTATTGCATACTTGATTTTCTTATTCATTTTTTACCTCACCTTAGAAGTTGAGAAATGAGCTAAGAGAAAAAGGTTCTGCTATCAATCTCCTAAAAGTTGCAACTTTTAAATAGTAAGTGCGTACCCCTATGACCTAAGGAGACTCTTTAATAGTCAAAAGTGTCCAAAGTGTCCTCCCATAAACATATTATTGCTTAGGTTGATAAAATAGATCCAATCCCCCTTTTAAAATCTCCTTTCAGACCACTTCAACTTGGACTCTCATGTTCTAATCAACATACCATGAAAACCTCCTAGATAACTTCTCAATTGTCTTAGTTAATCCTTTGGAAAAGTGAGATGACCAATAAACCTGAAGTCTACCAATATAGGAGACCCCTTTATTGCACTTATGACTTGGGTTTCTTTTGGATCTTTTTATTAAAGGAAGGCACTCCCTTTATTGAAGTCTTTTAGTAGATATGGGCTAATAATAAAATTTTCCCTGATCTATCTATCCTATAAGAAAGCACCTTGTGTAAGGTTGATTAAGGGCTTTAACACCTCCTTCATTCTCTTTACTAGAAACTTGGAGACTATCTTTTATAAGAATTTATAAGAAGATATTGGTCTAAATTCTCTTAAGGAGCTTAGATTAGCTAGCTTAGGAATGAGACATCAGAAAGACTTGTTAATCTTTAAAGGAATCTTGCCATTCTTAAATAGTTCAAAAATATTATCATTAACCATGTTTTTAATATCATGTCAAGTTTTCTGATAGAAAATTCTATTTAATCCATTAAGTCCAGGGGCCTTTTGAAGGTTCATTTCAAGCATTGACTATTCTATATCTAAAGCATTAAAGGGAGAATGCAAACCCTCTTAAACTTTAAAAGAAAACTGGTTCCTTGTGAAAGACTTAAGAAAATTCAACAAGGAATTTCTTCCTGTTAGTGAGCTTAAGGATCCCTTAAAGAATGAGAAGTATTCATTCTTAACATAACTGAATTATTGAAAAACCAATTAGCTAGTTAAAGTTTAGTGACATAATTATTTAAAGGCATGCTTTATCTTTTACATATTTAGATGTATATGATAAAGTTTGTAGGATAAATATACATTAGAAATGAAATAATAATGAGATTTATATTAAATTTATCTCTAAAATGTTCCTAGTTATTTTTCTATTAGGACTCATAAAAGAACTAGCATATGTAATATGTCTTCTTTATGAAGGAAGTAGTCAATATCATAAACTAAAGTATAGAGATACTTAAAAAAATGTATAGGTGTTTGTTAGAGAACAAGTTTATTGAACTTACCACATATGAGAAATGCATTTAGAACATTACTTGTATGTCCACATAAATTCCCATTATCATGATATTATAGATGATCGCTTAAATTGAGATCTCCAAAGTATCTCATATAAGAATTACTATGTTTTGATACTACTTATGAGCTATTATAGTTAAGGGTAACTTAGTTGATTGATATTAGATATAGTATGAATTATATGAAGGTAGATGAGTGATTAATATAGAATCCATCACTCTAAAGTGATTATGGAGAATTTAAGTTAAAATTTTACAAATATCATTAATTAAATCAATTATTAATGATCGAGAACTAATCTGATTGGACTTAAATAAAGTAGACATTATTTCTATGCACTTTGCCTAATCAAAACATTATATGAAGAAATGATTAAATTATATAAAAAATCATACACAGATGGTTAGTCAAAACCATTTTGATATTACTATATATTTGGATGATCATGATGTGTTTCTAGACACCAATCATGATTTATGAATATAAATTATTTAACTAGAGAATTAAAGATAAATTATATATGTTTAATTTATCTAATCTTAAATGCAATTTAAAGCTATAATTTATATCCATTGGCAATATATGTGGGATCCTAATGGGTCACACATAAAGTATGGGTTGAAGAGAGAAAAGATGTTTTAATTAGGTTAGACTTGATTGAAAAGTTTAAGAAAATTTATGGTTAAATATAAGATATTTAATAAATAAGGATCAATATAAGATATTATATTTGTTTGGGCATAATTGTATTTAATTAGAACTATTTCTAATTCTAACTAAATTTCAATTGAAATTAGTTCTTAATTTTAATTAAATTACTACAACATCCAAAACCTATTATAAATAGGATTAGGCTTCAAGGGAGTTAGCGGTTCTTACCTTATAATAGTTGTAGAGTTCTTTTAAAATGTTCTGTAAATACCTGTTAAGAGAACTCTAAAGCTATTATAAAGACTAGCACTTTTTGCACTTCTTGCCTTACCCTTCATTAAAGGCTAGATACTTGTATAGGTATGAATTGACTTCAAAAATGGTTCGAGGGAAATGAGAGGAAAAAGAATCAAACTTCATAATAAGGTATTAATTATAATTCATGCTTTATTATGTTTTATATGATATCATGGCTTTAAGAAATCAAAGAAAAAAAGTTTTCCTTATTATTCTGCTATATGCATGATCGAATCACGCCTTGATTTTCCAATAATGGTATTAGAACTTGCTTTAATTCTATAATTTCATTAAAATTGTTTTATTATTATTGATCTTGAATTTTTAAATTAAAATTAAAAACCATAAAAATTAGATATGGATCTAATTAAGTGATCTTATAATTTGAAATTTTCATATTAATGTTTAAGAATCCCTATATTATCCAATCAAATTTGACCTGATTATTAAAATTGAAACCCAATTTTTGGAATATGAAAAGTTTCATTTAAAAACAACTTGAAACAAGAAATAAGAACATATGATTTTATGTTAGAGAAACACAAAGGCTCTTGGTTGTATGATTGTTTTATAATGTTGGAGGCTCTAATGGATTTTCCACTGACTATTTGGATGAATTTTTAGGTGTTCGCTTTTTTTTTTGTTGGTTTAATAGCAGGATGAAGTTGTCAATTACTGGAGTGAATAGTTGCCTAAAAGGGTTGGATTGCTATAAGTGTGATTGGTGGAGTGCTCGCGGAATAGGTAGTGGTTTTGTAGTTCTCCCAGTATTGTTAAAGAGAATTGGATATTAGAGTAGCAAATAGAGGAGTAGTCGTTGGTGGAAGCTTCACCCGAAGGCCTTATCTAGGCATTTCATCGAACACTTCATATGCAAACCAAATTCATCTCGAACTATTAACAAAACCAATATATTTTTCCATTATTCACCAACATAAACGCATTCAAACAACAAATGAACCAACCACAATCTTAAAAAATGTTGAATACTTAGACCATAACATCAAAACCGAACAATATATAAGCATTTAACAATAACAATGAAAGCAGAAAAAATTAACCTAAGAGAAAAACATAGACAACTAACCTCATCAAATGATTAACCGGAGATGATGGACAGTGGAAGAATAACTGAAGAAGAAGAATGGAGATGATTAAGGAAGAAGAGGAGCAACTGATCGAAGAAGATGGAAATAATAAAGAAGACAAAATGGGGGCCTCAGCTACAAGGTTTAAGCTCTAACCAAAATGACATCGTTTGTTGTTAAAACAAACAATGTTGTTTTCATTTAACTTAAAAACGTTGAAGCTGAAGCCTCCTAACAAAAACCAAATGACGTTGTTTTCTACAATTTTTAAACGTTGCAACCATCTGTTGTTCACAATTAGGGACGATTTAATAAAATGTCACCAATGGTTTACCGATTGGCGATTATTTATGGTAATCGTCACCAACGTTGACACCCTTTAGCATCGATCTCACGTAATCGTAGCTAAATGGATATATTTGGTGACAATTTTATAAAATTGTCACCAATTATTTTTATATTTATGATTTTTTCAATATAGCAAAATTTTTAACCTAATAAAATTAATTTTAGACTTTCAATCTAAAATTTTTTTTTAAGAATATGATTGTTGAGCTCGGGTCTCGTTCCCTATCCTGAGGTGACCCCTCGAGGCCGTCAGGTAAGGAATCGCACGAGGGTAGGGTCAAAAGGATTTAAAATTTCAAAAAGAATGGCAGATTGTATAGTGGCGGGTTCGCTGCGTCGAATGTCTCGCAGGAGAAGTTCACCGCAGCGAACTCTCAAGGGTGAGCTTCTGCACCCTTCAGGTCAAATACACTGCGGCAAAATTCAGGTACTTCATTGTTGCGAAATCACTGATAGAACACAAATACCTTCGGGAAAGGTTCGCCGCGGCGAACCCCTCAAAATTCGAAACCTAAAATCCCAACATTCAAACATTCTAAACAAACACATACATTCAATTCTATAATTCAAACCTTCTAACTCACCCACCAGATACACGTAATAATACACAAAACAAACTTCATTCCATTGCTAATTCAAAAGAGTTTAAACAACTTTAATTACATATCATCATACACATTAAAGCTTGATACAGAATACAAAAGGATGCTCAATGTTGAAATGTCTATGTAGCTATCCAAAATAGTCACAAACTTAGTACGAAAGCCTCTAACTATCTTGGAGTTTTCGATGCCTTGTAAGGTTCAACTGTCGTCTTGTTCCGTACCTGAGGAGTGAAAAAATATGGGTTAAACTACAAAGCTTAGTGGTTAATATATTTATAGCCATCAGTAATTAATCACAGATTCAAGCATATGTATATATATGTGTATACTCCATCTCATTTGTATCTAGCAATTCAATCAATTCAACAATTCTAATGCAAGGTCTCAAAGTTAAACATGTTATCACATAAGCATCTCATATAATTACTCGACCATTCATGCATAACTTTAAATCATTCATCATGCTTAACAAATCAATGCAATACACAACCAAATGGCTTGGAATAAAATGGAGAAACCGAAGTTTACACCATGAACGAAATGAGTCAATTTTTCGGATCTCATATGCCATAAGCGAGCAGCCAGGAGAAGGCTCTTATCAACATGCACGTGATGAACGAAATGGTTCCACTCTTGCCCAAACAAAAGCATATATTCATGCTCAATTCATTTTATCATATGCTCATACTTTCATGCTTTTTATTCTTTTCATTTATACAAAATGTTATAACCTCTTTCTAGGTATAACATAATCATAAATCATCATGCGTTATCAAATCTTCATAACAATTCAAAATTCATGCAATTTAGACATACACACACCTAGGCAAGAATTTTCCCAATCACACAATAACTATAAATACATTACCCACATAATTTTGCATGAAAATCCAAGTTCAAATGTGCCCTTCCTCTTGCTCTCGAATAGGGTTTTCTTGGTTTCCTAACACAAACCAATTTTCTATTCAATCCAAATTCAAATAAAAATTCATAAAACTTAAAAAATCAAATGCTAAAATTGAACTATAACCCTTTCAAAAATCTAGACCTTCAGGTCAATTTTCTATGATCATTCTGACCAGGTAAACGAAGAAATTTGATAACACTTTCTTCTAGAAAAAATTTCCCAATTGTCTTAAGTTTCTAATGACACCAAAAATTGTTCAATTTGGTTTAGTAATCTGAACGTTATACCCCAAACATTTTCAGACTATTCTTATACTAAAATAATATTTTGTGCTCAAGTTCCTTCCAAAAATTGAAATTCTTAAAGACTGAATTAAAACTTGATTTCTTCAGAAAATTTGTAGCTCTATGTCTCTAGTTTACTTTAAATTAAGAATCACTCCATTTGGATAACTAAAAAATAGGTTATGCCTAAAATACCAAAGCATATTCAAGCTATGCAGGAAAAACTTCATCGTGGCGAACTTTTCCAAAGAGGAAAATTCCTCGCAATTTCTTACAAGTTCCCAGGCGAACCAAAGAGTTGGACACAGTGAACTTTTGCAGAAGTGCTATATTTTTTTCTAGATTTTTCACTGCATTAACATATAACCCATCTTTCACTCATCCAAATCTTCTTATACCACAATATCACATTACCCTATGATTCCCCTAACTCAAAACCCACGAAAATCACAAATGGGTTCATCTTCTTCACTTCCGACATAAACCCTACACAAATCTATTTCTTTAATCCCTTTTCTAACAAAGCAAAAAGAAAGATGATAACAAGTTGATTTCCTCTTCCTTTCTTCTTCTTTCTTCTTCCTTCCAAGCTTTCCACGATTTTCTTCTCTTTTTCTCTTCTCTCTTCAATTTTTCTTCTTCCTCTCTTCTCACTTCCACGACACTTCTCTTCTTTTCTTCTAATCTAAGACTACATTTTAGTCTAATCTTCCAATTTTACCCTTCATGTATTTAGCCTTTCCAAAATAACCCTCCTTCATTTAATCCAAAATCTACTTACCTTTGGCCATAAACTAATACCCTAACTATACTCTAATTTAATTCTAACACTTCATTCAAATTTCTAATTTTTAGTTATGCTCATTAAATTAATAATCTCAATTCCAAAAATAATCAAACAAATAATTAATCAAACAAGTCGTAAATAAATAATTAAACAAATAAATCAATAAAAATTAATAAAAAAAATTCAGGGTCCAACAATGATAGTAATATGTGATATTCATTTCCATTTTTTACTATATTTCAATTATTTTTAATTATATTGCAATATATATAATTATATATGATAATTAATATAATGTTATATGAATGTATAGATAATAATGGTAACTAGTATGATGATTTATGAATGCATACATGATAAATAAATTTTCTCATATCTTACTTATGTAATATATTAGTCTATTTAATCATAATTATGCCTTTATTATATATAAATTTGGTATTGTTATTAAAAATTTATATATTCTATATAAGTTCGTCACCAAAGGTCAAGCCAGATGGTAATGGGCTACCATTAGACAATGATTATTTTATTTTCGATTAGGTTATTGACATGACAATGAAGCTCTCTTTGTTTTTGTGTTAGTTGTCGTGTTTCCAAAGAAGTATCATCTCCTCTATGGTCTTTATCTCCTGTGTTATGGTTGTCATCATCAAACGAGCATCATGTTTGCTGTTTGAATTGCAAGCTTAAAATTCCTAGACCTCAAAGACCGCAAGTTCACAGGTCGTGAAATGTAGTATATAAAGGGTCGATCCCACAAGGATGTGTGAACGAATATAATCCTAAGTTATCTAAGGCTAAGAAAATTAATAAAATGAAAATAAAAATTACAAAGAAAAGTAAAAACGGGAATAAGATTGGAAGGAATTTAATTTGTAAATGTAATAGAAAAGAAATTGGAATTGAGCAACACAATAGTCACAATGGAAATCAACCAAGAGAAATTACCAAATTATGAGAGAGGGGATTCTTCCTATCATTAATGCTAACCTAGCCATTTATGTGTTAATGGAGTCTAGGTTGTAGACTATCAAAGGGGGATCACTCTCTCTCAAGTTATAATCATACACCCTAATTCATTAACCCTAATTAAATTATGGAATTTGTAATCTCTTAATTAACAAAAGACCCACAATTCTAAATAAATCTTAAGCCCTCTAATAAACAATCAGGTCTCACATGGGATCTCTCTGCATATAATAACCGTCTAGATTAATTGCTTTTGGAGTTATGTAAATATAATGCCCTGGAAAGCAAGTGTATTTACATGTAACTTTATCTTCTTCAGTTACAGTTTTG
>JANIHZ010000006.1:33820565-33832417 GCA_027478365.1 Erythroxylum rufum | reverse complement strand
ATTCTCACACTTTTTCTCTTTATTTCTTGATTTTCAACTTCCATTTCAATCAACTCATTCACTTTACTCTCATAACCGATACGAATCTACTCAAAACTCAAAGTCATCAAAACTAATCAAATTTCTTTTCTCATTAATTTCTGAAAGCACAATTTCATCTAAAACACAATACATATACAAAAACACTTATTGAATTTCATTTAATATCTCTAAATTCCACTAAAAGATCGGGGTCCAACAGGTGAGCCATCGATAATGGTCACTCATTGAGTTCGTAAAACTCACCCAAAATTTGCAACTATTTTTCAAGATAAGAAGAATACCCCATTAAGCTAACGGGAGTATACCTACAGCATTCAAGTGAAAGATAGAGGTCGGGATCAATTTACGTCTACATTGCATTTCTTTATTATGTATTAAAGTGTATATTCCACAACTTTTTGTATAAAATTGTATTTTTAAATGACTCAAGTGTTTTGTCTTTGTGAAAGGGCCCGAATGGCTATTGAGAATCGTATTTAATGAAGATGGTTGTGAAAGAATGTGGGCCCAATGTGAATATCGTTTTCCACATATATGTTTGTGGTAAAAACAAATGTACCAATTTTTGAATGATTGAGTGACTTAGCACACCAACCTTGCAGGGCACGGACTCAAATATCACCATCGATATCGGGTTCGGGTCATTGCGGGAGTGGGGTGTGACAGTAATGCATTGCTGCAGCGTGAATGTTGCAGCGTTGACGCTGCAACGCTGCGTTTAAGCAGCTGAAGGCAGGCGACAAAGAAGAGGAGCTAAACGTCAGCGCACAGGAAAAAGAAGAAAGAAAAACTAAATTGTTAGAAGGAGGCAGCAGGCAACAATAGCGTGAGACAGGAATAAAATCAAAACAAAAGGGCAGCGCGTTGTGCGTTTACAAAAATGCAGCGTGGAAAGAGGTAGCAGGCATGGTTTTAAGAGGAGGCAATTCATTTGTCCAAAAAAATTAGCTACAGGACGCTACACAAGGCAGCAAGTCCATCCATGCTAGGGAGAACGACGACATACAGGGTGTAGAAAAAAATCAACACTACAAGGAATAAAACACGCAATAGACATGCAACAGTAGGAAGAGAGGCGCAAGTGGAGGCTTCACGCAGAGGGTGCTACAGGAATAAATGAAGAGAGCACATAGACAACACAAGCTAGCGAAGTGGGCAGCAGGGTTTTAGTTGATGTGAGACATTTATTTGTCACACCATCAACAGTAGACAGAAGACTTGAATCAACTGAAGGAAAGCGCAGCAATAAAAACAAGAGGAGCTGGGTGAGACGTGAGAGCTAGCAGTAGCAGCTCGTGTGGACGTTGACACAGGCGTGAGCTGGTGGCTGTCGGTTTGGCTGGGGCACGCAGAAGGAAGCAAGCAGGGGAGAAACGAAGGAGCGCCAGAAGGTTTTAAAGCAGCAAATTAAATTGTCAAGTCAAGGCATGGTATCAACACAAATACAAGCACAGTAGCGGAAACAAAAGGGACGCTGTGCAGGCGTTGAAGCTTTGAATAAAAATTAAAGGGTTCTTTTGTTAGCGATTTTATGGGGGCTGAAGCAATTTTTCAGAAAATACCTATGAAGGGATAAACATCCCGACATTGGTTCGGAGGTAACATCTACGTCGATGACCCGGGTTAAGTAATTTTAATATTATTTTGTTGTTTCTTTCTCTCATTAGAAATTGATTGTGTTATCCTATTTTAATTTATTTGGGTATTGTGTATGGATAATCGGACTTTCGTTATTGTTTGATTATTTATGTATGAACCTATTGGTTATTGTGAATTGATGATTTTAATGCGTTCATTGAATTATTAATTTCAAACCCATTGCTAGAATTTCAATATAATCCGTAATTGTTATGTTAAAATCTATGTGTAGCGACTAATGATTCATAATCATTAAGGATAACATGACCTAGGTTAAATGACGCATTGCATGTGGTTGTTGCCTTGTTTAATCGATTTTCCTAATTCATAATGCTACCGTCTAATTAAATCTAGAGATCGTATCCTAGGTTATTTGGTGGTTAGGTTTAATAAACGATCGTATCTTGATTAACCCACGATTAATAGTTGCTAGGAGAGGTTAAAGAACGACAAATTAATAAAATATGCTTAGTCAGGGTGTAGGCTGAGATTGAACCGAAGAACCGGGTCCCTACCGAATTTTTCACTTTTATCATTTTGTGCATGTTTTCTTTAATTTATTTTTATTAGATAGTTTTATTTTATTTTCTTATTCCAAAAATCCAAAACCCTCCCCCCCTTTTTAATAAACACCGGTTAATTTCATTCCATAAACTTCGCACACACTCTTTGTGGAATCGACCTAGACTCACCACTGCTATAGTAGTAGTCTAGTTATTTTATTTTGACTAGCGTTACGACACGCGGTCAATGACGTGTTGCTAAATACCACTCTTGACTTACTTGAAATAAGTGTTAATTCAAGTAGCCAGCATAACCGAGAACTTAATGGGTCACACACATAGGTTATCTAAAGGATGAGTAAAATGGTCTTAAATGGTGATTTAAGATATGAGAGAGTGTTTTAGGATTGTATCGTGATGTGATCGTGGTAGAAAACGTTGCTTGGAATGGATTAGAAATAAGTGATGTTGGTTTCCATTAATGCATGCTATTCATGGTTATTAACTTCCAATAACTTCTATTAATGCATGTTATTCATGGTCATTAACATCCCATAACTGCCATTAATGCATGTTATTCATCACCATTAACTTCCATAACCTTCCATTAGTGATGGGGGTTTTGGAAGGCTAAATGGTGCAAAAAATTGAGATGATTTTTGTGTATTTGGTGTAAGACACATAAAAAAAGAAAAAGAAAGATTCTTTTTCTTACACACATACTTTTTCTCTCTAACTCTCTCAAGAGTTCTTGTATTTGCTAGCATAAAGAACAAATTCTAGCCATCTCCTAGTAAGGTTTCATCCTTTTAACTTTGTGTGGAATTTCATTAGAGACGGTCAACGTTAATAGTTGTGATTACTGCAACCTAATGCGGAGAAGATTAAAGAATGAAGGAGATCGTCAGAATGGTTTGAAAACATCTTACATTTCATGTTTTTATTTTTCTATATCTATATGCATAAGTAGATCTAGTTTTTGAGGTTCCGTTTTATTTCTGCTGCCTATATTTGATATATATTATGTATGAGATGAACAATCAGAACCCAACATACCATTTCAAGTTATACATGATCTATTTGAAGAGAAGGAGAACAATAGTGTTTTTTAGACATCAAAATGAAGTAAACAACAATTAACCTTCCTGGATCTAAAAGGAACGATTGTGGTAGATTCAGTGACAGTATTATAGGCTATAATTGACAACCTCACCCTGAATTAAATAGCCTGACAATCGCTTCTTTCTCTCCATTCAAAAAAAAAATCAATAAGGATGTGACCTATATGGACAAGAGAGTCATGTCATAACTAATTGCTTCTTATTCAAAATTACCAACGTGCAACAATTCAACTTTATAGGAGTGTAAGTTGGTTAGGGAGGTTTTGATCCTTATTGGAACACATACAATACTGGGTGGCAGAACCACCCGAATTTCTTTTAGTCTAACAATGTAGGGACTCAAACAGAAACTCAAGGTCCACCAAGATTTCAACAAAATGACTTCAGATTATACGAATCAAAATTGGACAAGCTCACGAGTTTAAAAGGGAAATTTGAGCAAGTATTGAAGACTCAAGCCTCCTTTATTTACAAACTAGAGGTTTATATGGGCCAAATTTCCAATGAATTATGTACAAGAAGCATGGGAAGCTTTCTGAGCAACATTGAAGTAAACCCAAAAGATCAAATTAAGGCTATCACACTTAGGAGTGGGAATGAGCTAGAAGAACCAGCGGAAAAACAAGCTACATCCTACCTTGTAGAAGAACAAAAAAAGGATGAAAAAAGATGAAGAGAAGAATGAAGACCTTTCATCCATTCCTCCTCTGCCTTGCCCACCAAAAATACCATAATCACAAAGACTTCAGAAGAAAGAATTACATATACAATTTTCAAAGTTTATGGAAAAGCTGTAGAAATTGAAAATTTACTAGTCTTTTATGGAAGCATTGAAGCATAGGCTTAAATACTGGAAGTTCCTTAATATATTATCTATCAAGTGGACTTAGGAAGATCGCTGGATGATAGCCATGATAAAAACTTGTAGCTCCTTAGTTACCAACCATATGCCCTCACAGCTGAAAGATCCAGGGAGCTTTGCAATACCCTTTGTCGTAGGTAATTTAGAATTTACAAAATGTTTATGCGACTTAGGCACAAATATAAACCTTATGCCTTTGTTGATTTTTATGAAATTGGGACTAGGAGATGTGAAGCCAACTTCCATGCTTATTCAATTGGCAGACCAATCTATAAAAACACCATTTGACTTAAAGGAGACTGTGCCTATAAAAGTGGACAAGTTTATAATTTCTATGGATTTTGTCATATTAGACTTCAAAGAAGATTAAAATTGTCCGCTAATTCTTGGTATACCATTTTTAAACACGGGAAGAGCTTTAGTAGATGTATATAAAGACAACCTCCTCCTTTGGAATGGCGATGCATAAATGAAATTCAATATGAATAAGGTATTAAAGAATTCAAAGGAGGGTGGCTCAATTGTGAGAATTGAAGTCGTCAAATCTTTAAAGGAAGAACATGAAAACAAAAAATAGAGGATAGAGGACATAGAGGTTAAAGAAGATACGAAAATCTTTGTTCACAAAGAGGAAGAAGAAGATAAGACGAAGGTGATTGAGGAATCAGATGAGTAACTCAACTTCTTACAGGACAAATTGTTATATTCAACTAAAGATTCAGAGAATTTCTGTAACATCCCATTTTCCCTATGTTAAGGGTTGAAACTCTATAATGCTAAATATGAGAGATAATATTGAGAAACTAGGACATGCATTTCAGCTCGTGCATCATTTAGGATACATACATATGAATTTGATAATTACACGCATTACAATGACTATATTTGCACTCATTTAACATTTATCGGGTATAATTGATCTAAATTATTTTATAAATGTGATTATGATGTGAATAGTAAATTTTTTATCTTGAGAATTGATTTGGTGAGTATAATTATTGATTTAGAAATTTTGGTGAAAATTTGGAAAATTTTCTGAAATTATGAGTATTTTTGGCCTAAAAAAATACTAAGTGGTAAGACAATTGATTTATAGTAGTAGAACTAAGTGTCAAATGGCAGTTGAAATAATTGGAAAATGGTATTAGTGCAACATCCCACTAGCATAAAGTATATACCCGAACATCCAAAGGAAATTCAAGTACATAGACTATGATAATGATATGTTAGAGCAAACATATATCCAACTTACACATGGCATCATCTAACATAATTAAAAGTCATCAAATTTTAAAACCATTCCTTGAATTCATTAATAAAAGCTTACACTGTATTTTACAATCCTTATATAAGTTCTCGACAAGAAACTACAAAAAAAATACAAGTTACAACACTTCTGACGTCAGCTGACAGACCTCTGAGCCATAAATAAGTCCAAAATGTTCCTGTAGCCCAGTTAAAGAAACGAGGTCTCCTGTCTCGTACCTGAAAAGCCACTTTGCAATTTTTTATGAGTATTGAGAACTGAATGAGTGAACCATCATTGATGATTTCACCCAGGTCAAATGCACAATACCATATATATTCATTCAAAACATGGAAATTCTCATTTTAGCATAACATATCATGTAATCATCGTGAATTCAGAACATACAAATATTTATACAAATGCAGATGCATATCAGACTCCAAATTTGTTATTATTATTGTGACCGAGTGCCTTTCGCATATAGATACAAATACTGGCCTTTTGGGCTCAGTCAGAACAGAAATCACAGAACAAAGTTCTATGTGCAGAATGCTAAGCTTAAAGCTCTATCAAAGTGTTTACTCTGATCACAACACCTTTATATGAGCATGCATTTTATGAAATGCATCAAATACAGAATATGCCATGTATAACAGTCACATATGATGCACAGTTAGAATCTCATAGTCATTGGACCTAAGTCTGGAATTCAACTTTCTTTGAGAATACAAATACCATTTAGAATTGTCAAAGAAACACATTCCCAAATATTAAACTTCTCGCATTTTAAGTTCGGAATTCATAAACAAATCACAAACAATTAATAATTGGAATTTAAACAAATTCAATCAATCCTAGCAAAATCATCTCGGTTGACTCACAATATGCTCTAATATGCTATTGCCTAGATGGTCCAGCAATGTTTAACTGGCATCCAACGTGCTCCTCTATATCATACATAACACATTTACATATATCACACTTTTGCACAAATGTAAGTATTCCTTTATGCACATCTATGTATAGAAACTATGCACAATGCATGTTCAATGTCAATCCCAGGTGTCTTATCATGATTTTTGTCACCATATCAGCCATATATCAAAACTCTCATAAATATAATTAGTATTTACGGTTTGGACTACAATAAAATATTGTGAACTTGTGCATATTTCACAGTACAAAACAAAGTACATATATATATTCATCGATTTTTCATGAACTTCTGTATCATTTTCACTTTTCTCCAATTATCAAAAATATTTTTGTCTAATACATGCATTATCAAAATACCATTTATAATATCACAATGCTTAAAACTCAACTTACTTGAGTTAGCTAAATGCCTAGCAAATCAGATTTAAGTGAATGGATGAGCACTGCTATTTTAAAGGAAATCAAACTCTCTCTATATATGAACTGAAATGCTTACTTGATGTAATATTCAATAAACAATTTCATAATAGAAACAGCTTGGTGTTTTCGGTGTGGATGAAGAACAATGCAAGTGAAGCACACGCAAGCTACTGAAATTTCCTTACTAAACACATAACTACGTGTATTACACTCTTACTACCACATTTCACCATACATGTAAGCCATTTGTCAATATTTAATCAGTCCACGTGCTAGAATAAAATTGGTCCAATTTCACATTTTTTTCCTATTCTAAAATACCCCAAAAATTTCAAAAATTTCATAAAATTTACCAAAAATTTCAAAATAATAATAATTATCACTAAATAATTTTTTTTAACACAAATAATCCACGATGCCCATTTAAAAATAAATTCTAACCCAAAAATGTCAATGAATGCATATACAATTATTTTAATGTGCAAAAATGTGCATATCATATTTAGCTTAAGCATGATATGCATTTTTCTAATTTCTCAGTGATTTCTCGTAATATACTTTTCTAGCCTTAGCATGGGTAACAGGATGTTACAATTCTCCCCTCCTAAATAAAAATTTCGTCCTCAAAATTCTTACTTGAGTGGTCAAATAGGTAAGGGTACTGATTTCTCATATGTTACTCCGCTTCCCATGTGGCTTCCTCACTTAAATGATTCTTCCAAAGGACTTTCACCAATAGGATCACTCAGTTGTTTATTACGATAGCCAATTATCTTAACTGGTTCTTTAACATAACGCAGATTACTAGAGACTTCAATCTCCTGAATCAGTATCACATGAGTTGGATCTGACCGATATCGCCTAAGCATACTCACATGAAACATATTATGTACCTTATCCGTTTCAGAAGGTAAGGCTAACTTATAAGCTAATGGCCTAATTCTTTTAATTATCTCATACGAACTAATGTATCTTGGGCTTAACTTACCCTTCTTACCGAACCTTAGCACACCTCGCCAAGGTGATACTCTCAGAAATACTCTATCTCCCACTTGATACTCCATATCTCTTCTATGCTGATCCACATACTCTTCTATCTATCTTGTGCTGCTTTAATTCTACTACGGATCAGTTTCACCTTGTCAACAGTATCCTAAATCAATTATGGGCCTTCAACAATTCTTAGACCCTCTTCGTCCCAATATAAAGGCAAACGACACTTTCTACCGTACAATACCTCATATAGAGCCATACTGATACTACTTTGATACTGATTATTATAGACAAATTCAATTAAGGCTACATACTGATTCCATGCTCCTTGAAACTCCAGAACGCAAGCTCTAAGCATATCCTCAACAGTCTTGATCGTCCTCTCACTCTGACCATCTGTCTAAGGATGAAATGCAGTACTAAAATTCAGTTTTGTACCCAAAGTTGTCTATAAGCTACCCCAAAATCTCAACGTAAATCTGGGGTCCCTGTCCGATACAATGGACACTAGAACCTTATGTAATCTCACAACTTCATTCACATATCTCCAAGCTAACTGACCTAGTGAATAATTTTCTCTCACTGGCAAGAAATGACCTGACTTAGTCAGTCTATCAACAATGACCCAAATGGCAACATGTTGCCTCAGAGTTCTCGGTAAACCCATAATAAAACCTATAGTGATTCGTTCCCATTTCCACTCTAGAATAGGCAACGAATGTAATTTTCCAACTGGAGCCTAGTGCTCAGCCTTAACCTTTTGGCAAGTTATACACTTAGAAACGAACTCCGCTACTTGCTTCTTCATTCCAGGCCACCAGTATTGTTGTTTTAGCATGTTATACTTCTTGGTGGTACTAGCATGCATAGCATAAGCTGCTACATGAGCTTGCTCCAAAATCTCATTTCTCAAATCATCAACATTGGATGCATATATTCTTTGCTTTAACAACAATGTATCATCTCTCACTTCAAATTCAGAATCCAGCTTCACTTTCAACTTTTCAATTAACTTTACTAATTCTAGATCTTTATTATGAGCCTCTTTAATTCTTTCAAGCAATACAGGTCTCCACTTTAATGTAGCTATCAATGTTTCATTCTACCCCAGTTTTAATTCAATATACAGTGCCTCAAATGAACTAGGCTCGATAACCTCAATAACTGTACTTGGGCCACACCGCTATTGGACTTCCGACTTAATGCATTAGATACCACATTAGCTTTGCTAGGATGATACTCAATGGTACAATCATGATCTTTTAACAATTCTAACCATCTCCTCTGTCTCATATTCAACTCTTTCTGGCTCAACAATTACTTCAAACTCTTATGATCAGTAAACACCTGAAAAGTTTCTCCATATAGATAGTGTCTCCAAATCATTAAGGAAAATACTACTGCCGTAAGTTCTAAATGATGTATTGGATAATTAAACTCATAAGACCTCAGCTGTCTCGATTCATATGCTATTACTTTGCCATGCTGCATCAGTATACATCCTAAATCCTGGTGTGATGCATCACTGTACACAACATAACCTCCAGAGCCAGATGGAATAACTAACACCAGTGTTATAGTTAACTGATGTTTTAGCTCCTCAAAACTCCTCTGACAATCATCATTCCATGTAAAAGGCACATCCTTTCTCAAAAGTTTTGTCAAAAGGGCTAAGATTAGGGAAAACCCCTCGACAAACCTTCTGTAATAACCAGTTAATCCAAGGAAACTCCAAATCTCAGACACATTCCTCAGAGCCTCCCACTTCATAACTGCTTCTAGTTTCTTTAGGTCAACCTGAATGCCCTGTCCAGACACTATGTGACCCAAGAATACCACTTGATCGAGCTAAAATTCACACTTACTGAACTTGGCATATAACTGTTTCTCCCTCATTATCTGTAAAACCAATCTCAGATGTACAGAATGATCTTCTCTATACTTCGAGTACACCAAAATTTCATTAATAAATATAATCACAGAATGATCTAAATAAGGTTGAAATACCTTATTCATCAAAGCCATAAAAGTTTCTGGAGCATTAGTCAATCTGATCGGTATTACCAAAAGCTTAAAGTGCCATATCTTATTCTAAGTGTACTCTTCGGTACATCAGCCTCGGTTATTTTCAACTGATAATATCCTAATCTTAAGTCTAACTTTGTGAACACCTAAGCTCCCTGTAACTAATCAAGCAAATCATCAATCCCCGATAATGGGTATTTATTCTTAACAATTATTCGATTCAACTGCCTATAATCAATACACAATCTAAGCGTTCCATCCTTCTTCTTTACAAACAATACTGGAACTCCCTAAGGTGACACATTAGTCCTGATGAAACCCTTATCTAATAACTCTTGTAACTGGGTTTTCAATTCCTTCAGTTCTACAGATGCCATCTTATATGGAGGAATTGATATAGGAGCGGTACCCGGAATAAGGTCTATGGTTAACTTCGTCTCCCTTTCTGGGGGTAAACCTAGTAGTTCTACAGGAAACACATCTAGGAAATCCCTAACAACAGGAATATCCTAAATGGTTTGTTCATTATAAGTATCAACTACATGGGCCAGATAAGCCTCACATCCACCTCGGATCAGTTTCAGCATACTCATAAATGAAATTAGTCAGGCTGGAACAGCTTGACTAACTCCTCGAAACACCAGTCTCGGATGATTAGGGGATTCAAGAACTACTTCCTTAATATAACAATTCATCACAGCTCGATGAGCAGTAAGCCAATCCATGCCTAGAATAACATCTATTTCCTTTAATTGCAATACAATCAAATCAGCTTCTAACTCTGCCTGATCAATCTAAACTATGTACCTTTTACATACCTCACCAATCACTATTGTGCTACCCACTGGTACTCACCTCTAACCCACATTTCAGTATCTCTCACTGACAATGCAATCTAGATGCCAGATGCGGTATGATGAATGAATGTATAGATCTTGGATTTATCAATGCATATGCTTCAAAATGAAAAACATTCAACACACTTGCTACCACATCTGGGGAGTTCTGCGCTTTCTGTCTGGTGATGGCATTGACCCTGGATTGAGATTGCAGTCGGTTACTCTGCACCTTAGTCCTGACACTAGGCCCTGCTGACTAAGTTCTGCCTCTCTGTGTAAATCTGACAGCTCTAATCTACTAAACCATTGTCTTAGTCATTGTTCCTCCTCTATGGTCCTAAAGTCTCAGGACAATCTCTGATCAGATGTTCTACAAAGCCACAATAGAAACAAGTTCCTATCAACCTCCAACATTCCCCACCATGCTTCTTACTATAGTGCTCACAATCAGACAGCTATTGAGACTAACTGGAGGGAACTTGTCCTCTACCTCTCCTAGACTGAACAAACCCACCTCTTGATCGGGATCCAGGTTGTCTTGATCTAGACTGAAATCAAGACGATCTATTCTAGTGCTTTCTGAAGCTTCTGCCAGAATCAGCTTGAGATTCATCCTGCCTTTTTCCTCTAACCTCCTGTCTATACTCTCCCTGACCATCCTTCAGTAACTGTTCAATTCTGATTGAGGTCGCTTGGAGTTCTGTAAAACTGCCCTAATTAGAAATGGCTAGCCTCGTTCTGATCTCCATGTTCAAACCGTCCTCAAACCTTCTACATTTTTCTTCCTTTGTTGGGATCAATGCAATTGCATACCCCATTAACTCATTGAATCATATTTCATACTTTGCCACTGTTGGGACCCGTTTTTGGTCAAATTGAAAATCGATAAACCATAAGAGGCGAAAGTGAAATAAAAAAGAGCGAAATCCAAAAGAACGGATCACAAAGCGAAGAACCAAATTGAATCGACAATCATAAAGCGGAAGCAAACAAACTGGTCAAATCGAATCATATTGCGGAAAAAAATCAACAACAGATCCGACTCAAATCCGAAGCGGAAACATAAGACGAAAGAATCGAACACAAATCAAATTCAAATCGAACTGAAACGAATCTCCGACATTCGTTAACAAAAACTTAGAAAAGAATCGCGTTGGAAACCTTAAGACTATCGGTCTAAACTAATCCAAATCCATGTACATTTTTTTTCATTCTTTAATCATT
>JANIHZ010000006.1:33809996-33820465 GCA_027478365.1 Erythroxylum rufum | reverse complement strand
CACCATTGAGGCTCAATGGTGAGAGGCGTCCACTTAAGTGGAACAAAACCTTGAGGTCTTGGGTTCGAGTGCCAGAAACTCCGCAAGGCTAAAGAGGACAATACTGATTAAGGTTGTGGTCGCGTGCAAACTTGAAGTACGCAGGGCCTGTTTGCCCTATTACGCAAAACACGGGCCCAACAATCTCTTTCCTCAGATTATCAACATCGGGCACACATAATCTTTGCCTTAACCATAATGTATCATCTCTCACTTTAAAATTAGAATTCAGATTCACTTTTAACTTCTCAATTGACTTTACTAATTCTAAATCTCTATTCTAAGCCTCTTTAATTCTTTCATGTAATACAGGTCTCAACTTCAATGTAGCTATCAATGTTTCATTCTGCCCCAAATTCAATTTAACATTCAGTGCTCTCAAATAAACTAGGCTCGGTAACCTCGATAATTGTACTTGAGTCACACTGCTATTGAACTTCCGACTTAATGCATTAGCTACCACATTAGCTTTTCCAGGATGATACTTAATTATACAATCATAATCTCTTAACAATTGTATCCATCTCCTCTATCTTAGATTCAACTCTTTCTGGCTCAACAGGTACTTTAAACTCTTGTGAATAGTGAACATTTGAAAAGTTTCTCCATAAAGATAATGTCTCCAAATTTTCAAGGCAAATACCACTATAGCAAGTTCTAAATCATATACTGGATAATTAAACTCATGAGACCTCAACTGGCTCGATGCATATGCTATTACTTTGCTATGCTGCAGCAGTACACATCCTAAACCATGGTGTGATGCATCATTGTATAAAACACAACCTCCAGAACCAGATGGAATAGCTAACATCAGCGTTGTAGTTAACTAATGCTTTAGCTCCTTAAAACTCATCTGAAAATCATCATTCCATCTGAAAGGCACATTCTTTCTTATAAGTTTTGTCAAAGGGGCTGAGATTAGTGAAAACCCCTCGACAAATCTTCTGTAATAACCAGATAATCTAAGGATGCTCCGGATCTTAGACGCATTCCTTGGAGCCTCCCATTTCATCACTGCTTCTACTTTCTTTGGGTCTACCTGAATGCCCTGTGCAGATACTACGTGACCTATAAATATTACTTGATCAAGCCAAAATTCACACTTACTGGACTTGGCATATAACTGTTTCTCCCTTATTATCTGCAAAACCAATCTCACACGTGCAGTATGATCTTCTCTACACTTCGAATACACCAAAATGTCATCAATAAAGACAATCACAAAGTGATCTAAATATGGTTAAAATACCTTAGTCATCAAAGCCATAAAAGCTGCTGGGGTATTAGTTAATCCAAACGGCATTACCAAAAACTCAAAGTGCCCATATCTTGTTCTAAATGCACTCTTCGGTATATCAGCCTCAGCTATTTTCAACTGATAATATCCCAATCTCAAGTCTAACTTTGTAAACACCTAAGCTCCCTGTAATTGATCAAACAAATGATCAATCCTCGGCAATGGATATTTATTCTTAACTGTTATTCCATTCAACTGCCGATAATCAATACATAATCTTAGAGTTCCATCCTTCTTCTTTACAAACAATACCGGAGCTCCCCAAAGTGACACACTAGGCCTGATGAAACCAATATCTAACAACTCTTGTAACTAGGTTTTCAATTCCTTCAATTCTACAAGTGCCATCCTATATGCAGGTATTGATATAGGAGCGGCACCTAGAACAAGGTATATGGTAAACTCCGCCTCCCTTTCTGGGGGTAAAGCTGGTAGTTCTACAGGAAACACATCTAGAAAATTCCTAACAACTGGTATATCTTGAATGGTTTGTTCATTTTAAGCGTCAACTACGTGGGCCAGATAAGCCTCACATCTACCTCGGATCAGTTTCAGCACACTCATAAATGAAATTAGTCAGGCTGGCATAGCCTGATTAACTCCTCGAATTACGACACTCGGCTGATTAGGGGATTCAAGAACTACTTCCTTAGTATAACAATTCATCATAGCTCGATGAGCAATAAGCCAGTCCATGCCTAGAATAATATCTATTTCCTTTAACTGCAATATAATCAGATCAGATTCTAACTCTGCCTGATAAATCCGAACTATACACCTTTCACATACCTCACCAACCACTATTGAGCTACCCACTAGGGTACTCACCTCTAACCCACATTTCAGTATCTCTCTCTCATAAGGCAATCTAGATGCCAAATGCAGTGTGATGAATGAATGTGTAGATCCTGGATCTACCAATACATATGCTTCAAAATGGAAAACATTTAACACATCTACTACCACATCTGGGGAGTTTTGAACTTCTTGTCTGGTGATGGCATAGACCTTGGCTTGAGATTACGGCTAGTTACTCCTCACCTCAGTGCTAACACTAGGCCCTGTTGACTGAGTTCTGCCTCTACCTCTGCCTCTCTGTATAGATCTGCCAACTCTACTCTTCTGAACCGTTGGCTCAGTTATAGTTCCTCTTCTAATTCCAAAATGTGGTCCTAATATCTTAAGACAATCTTTGATCAGATGTGCTATAGAGCAGCAGCAGAAACAAGTTCCCATTAACCTCCAACATTCACCACCATGCTTCTTACCATAGTGCTCATAATCAGGTAGCTGTTGAGACTAGCCGGAGGGCACTTTTCTTATACCTCTCCCAGTCTGAACAAATCCACTTCTTGATCTGGACCCAAATTGTCTCAATCTAGCCTAGTATCGACATGATCTGTTTTGACGCTTTCTGAAGCTTCTGCCAGAATCAACCTAAGATTCATCCTGCCTCTTTCCTCTAACCTCCTGTCGAGACTTTCCCTGACCATCCTTCAACAACTATTCAATTTCATATAGGTAGCCTCGTTCTGATCTTTATGTTCAAACTGTCCTCAAACTGTCTACATTTTTCTGCCTCGGTTGGGATCAATGTAGTTGCATACCCCATTAACTCAATGAATCTTATCTCATACTCTACCACTGTGAGCCTGCCTTGCTTCAGATTTAAAAATTCTTTCATCTTCCTACCCATATAAATCTTCTGCATATAACTCTCTCAGAACACCCTAAGAAAATCTTCCCAAGTCAAACAACAAGGTTTGGTGGTACTGCCCGAAATAATCTTCCACCATTGGTATGCGGGACCTTGTAGTAGTGAGACCACATAATCAAATCTTTCTTCTGCCTTACAGTCCATCTGATTGAACACTCTTTCGGTTCTCTCTAACCACCCTTTTGCCTCAGCAGAATCTGTACTTCCGTAGAAGTCCACCACCCCCTACTTTATTAGTTTATTGTATCTTCTTTCTCGCCTTTTCAGAATTCTCAGAGGCATTTGAGCAAACTGAGGTATAGGAGACTCTATATTGGCTCCTTCAAACTCCATGTCAGTTGATTTATCTCCTATAGTAGGTGACCTATAATGAAAAAAAGTTGTGATCACTAGCTGAATCTCTCACTTTTAATCATATTGTGTCCCTAAAGATGTCAAACCATACTTTGATACAAAAAATACAACATCCCACTACCATATAGTATATACCCAAACATCCAAAGGACATTCAAGTACATATCCTATGATCATGGTTTTTTAGAGCAATCACATATCCAACTTACTTATGACATCATCTAATAATTAAAAGTCATCAAATTTAAAACCATTTCTTACATTCATTGCCAAAAACTTACACTGTATTTATTAAACAAGTATTTACAATCCTTATACATGTTCTAGTCAAAAACAACAAAATATAAGTTACAAGTCTTCTGATGTTAGCTAACAGACCTTTGAGCCATAACTTAATCCAAAAGGTTCCTTTAGTCTAGTCTAAGAAACTAGGTCTCCTGTCTCGTACATGAAAAGCCATGTTATAATTTTTTATGAGTTTTGTGAACTCAATGAGTGAACCATCATTGATGATTTCACCCAGGTCAAATACACAAAATCACATATTCACATATATTCATTCAGACCATGAATAATCCAAATACTCACATTATTGCACATTATGTAATCATCCCAAATCAGAAACAATATATAGAAATACAGAAGCATATGAGACTCCATATTTGTTATTATTGTTGTGACCGAGTGCCTTTCACATACGGATACAAATACTGGCCCATTAGGCTCAGTTAGAAGCAGAAATCACGGAGCAAAGCTCTATGTGTCACGGAGAAAAGCTCTACGTGCAGAATACTAAGCTTAAAGCTTTATCAAACTGGCTACTCTGATCATAACGCCTTTATCTGAGCGTGCATTTTATGAAATGCATCAAATTCAGTATATGACGTGTATAACAATCATTTATGATGCACAGTCAAAATCTCATAGTCTTCGGACATAAGTCCAGCATTCAACTTTCGTTAAGTATATAGAATTTAGAATTCAGATGCAAATAAAACACTTCCAATACATACCCAAATATCAATCACTTTGGACCATGAAAGTTCAGAATTCATAAACATTTCATAAATAGTTCAATAATTGGAAGTCAAACAAATCAAATCAATCATAGGAAAATCATCTAGGTTGACTCACAGTACACTCCAATATGCTATTGCCTAGATGGTTCGACAATGTCTGACTGTTGTTCAATGTGCTCCTCTATATCATACAAAATACATTTACATATATTGCACTTTTGCACAAATGTGTATGTATTCCTTTATACACATCTATGTATAGAAAATATACATAATGCATGTTCAATGACAATCCCAGGTATCTTATCGTGATTATTGTCACTATATCATTCATATATCAAAACTCTCATAATTATCATTGTACTTAGGGTTTGGACCACAATAAAAAATGTGAAACTAATTTTGTAACTCGATTGATCATTTCAGATTTTCCTAATAACATACTTTTGGGTCAACTTTTCATGATCATTCTGATAAGGTAATTGACATAGTTAGGCAACACTTCTTTCTAGAAAGTTGTTCTCTAATGTCTTAAGTTTCTAATGACACTAAATATCATACAATTTGATTCAGTATTCCAAAAGTTATACTCAATTTCCTTTGGACTGTTCTTTGAACTATAACTGTACTTTATATTTAACTTCAAGTCAGATTCTAAAATTCTTAGAGATAGACTTACAATTTGATCTCTTCATAAAATTTGTAGCCATATGTCTGTAATTTAATTTAAATTAAAAATTATTCCATTTTAATAGCTAATGGTCAAAATATAGTCAAAATACCAAACTAGGTTCAGTGAAATCATACCAGTTATCATGTTCCAGTACTCCTCAACATTTTCATCTTAAATTCAACAATCAATCCGTTTCAGATGACTATAATTTTTGTTGGAGATGAAGAAAATGTGTTATGAGTCTATTTGTTTAAGAATTAAGTCATTTGGATATCGGATGAAGAAGTTAGAGCGAATTGATTGACAGATGTTTAAAAACAATCGTTTTTCAAAAAACTCACAAGTCACGATTGTGCGCCTGCATGATCGTGACCTGCAACTTCATCAGCGAAGTCACGATCGTGACCTTTCTTTTCTTATTTGCCAAAGCTTCTTCTTTTTCTCTCCTTTTGTAGTTTTCCATATTTTTTCCATTGCTTTGTTCATTCCTAAACATATATTATGTCTTTATACTCTAGTATTATCTAAAAACAAGTCATATGCAAACTTATATGGTAAATCATCAAAACCGAAACCTCACACCAGCTTTCTCTGACTACTGTGTTTTATTCTCACTTCAATCATTTTCAATTACTATAAATGACACTAAAACCAATTCTTCTAACTTTATTTTAGCTCAATAACACGAATCAAATCAAAAATCCAAGGTTCACACTTAAACATCAAAAATCTGATTCTTATATATGCAATTTCCATTTTCTGCATTTTGTTTATCTTTTATCAGATGCATTTCTTTTCACTTCTCTCTACACTTTCACTTCATTTAACTCCTTTCTATATTAAGATCTCACCAAATCCTCATTCCGTATTATCAAACTCATTTGAGTTCACTTATATAAACACTCCACAGATTAATGCATACCAACAGTGAAAACAACTCATGTACATATTTCTCTAAACCAAAACAGAGTATAAATATTCCTACAACAACTTACATGAATTTTTTTTCATATCCAGACCAGAATCTATTTCATACTATTTTGGAACAATTCCTATTTCACAAATCCATCATCTAATTCATTCATCACCGAAACTACACTTCTCAAACCCACTCATGCATGTATATATTTACACCGTAAAACATCATCAGAGTTACTTACTAGATTTAGCTATTCTTCCTAGTAGTAAGAGTAACTCAATTACACACAAAGATCCAACATTGGTAAATGAAGAACATGGAAGAGAATTTCAGTGTTGAGTGTTTCTTCACAGTGAAGAACAAAAGCTATAGCAATCTCTTCTAACCAGAACATAATTTACAGTTATTCTTTGCATGTAATACATGTGTCACCTAAATAAGACAGCCACATGTCACCACACATGTAAGCCATTTGTTAATATAAAATTAGTCCACGTGTCACACTAGGATTGGTCCATATTTCAATATTTTCCTAAAATTTGCCAAAATTTTGAAATAATCATAAATATACCAAAATTGCCAAATAACATTTTAATTGCTTTAATAACTCAATTATATCCAAAAATGTCAATGAATGCATGTACAATCATCTTAATGTACAAAAATGTGCATGTCATAATTAACTTAAGCATGATATGCATTTTTCTAATTTCTCAGTAATTTCTCGTAATATACTTTTCTAGCCTTAACATGGGTAACGGGATGTTACAGTTATCCTATTTATGTAGGACTTGTAGAATTTCTATTATAATAGGATTTAAATTAGAAACCCTTTTCCTACTATAATAAGCATTCTAAGTACTCTCCCTATATATACACTCAGCCTTTCATTACTAAGAAGCAATATAGAATTTTTCTACAAACTTGAGTTTTTTTTATTAAAAGGTCTATTGCTTTCTTCTAAGAGTGATTCTTTGACATCAGGAGTGATTCCTAGTTCCCTACCTTCCATTCTTTGTGTTCCTTAAAAAATTCTAGCAACCATAACCCAAATTCCAATTGATGTGTTCTTAATTGTTTATACATTCACTCTTTAACATTTGGTGATTATTTTTGTGAAACGCTTAAGAAACTCATTTTGGTTCATATTTGGTTTTATGTAAAATTTGAAAGTTTAAGAGATAAAATGAGTTAAAAGCACATTCTTTAAGCGATCGTTTAATTTTCAAACTCATTTGTCTTTTTGGAACAAAAAGAAGATGGATTGCAAGAAAATGAATTTTTCAAGATGACCCACGACCATGCATTTACTAATGATATATGTTTAAATGTTGATTCACTTAGAAATGATTAGTATACTCACTTTGACTCATATTTGATTTTAGTTATAGTTTGGAAGTGAAAGAGTTAAAATGACCTGAAGCATATGCATTAAGTCATCTTCTCGATGTTGACACTCGCTTTTCCTCATGGAATAAGAAGGAGAAGAATTAGAGCAAAGAAGAGAAGACTTGCAGAAGGTTGGAGGAAGAACCCAGTGCCATAATCATGGAAAAAGAATGGTGGAGTGCCATGATCATGGCATAATGGGCATGATCGTGATAGAAATATGTCATACGTGGCTTGTGCGACGACAGCTTAGGGACTGCTTCGAAATTCAACTTATCTAGGGTTACTTCGGACATTTTAGGTTGGGTGAAACCTAACTTTTACCCTAATTGGAATGAATTATAAGGAGAAAAGAATGAAACCCTGAAAGGGGGCCTCCATTTTTACATTTGGGAGATAATCCAAGTAGAGAAGAAAAATGGGGAGAGAGAAAGATATGCATTCCTCTTCATTCCTTTTTAGTTTTTAATGGAGACAGAACTTTCTTTGTTGATTCTTAGAGATTGAAAAGGAAATGGAAAGCTAAACCACCCGACATCGGTTTAGAAGGGTAACCGAGGCTAGGGAGCACATTAAGCATATCGTTGTTATGTATCCTTTTCTTTCCCTCTTTTCAGATTATTTACATTATCTTGTATGGATTTTTTGGGTATTGTATGAGAATGATTTTAATGCTCTATTGAATTAATTTTCATGAAAACCCATAACAAGAATTTGAATGTGATACGTAATAGTTGTATTAAAGGTCATATGTGGCAACTATCGATATTAAATCGTTAGGGATAACGTGGCGTAAGTTAAATAGTCCGAGCTTGTGTGATTATTGCTTACATTGGTCTGTTTTTCTCACTTACAAAGAAGTTGTCTGGATAAAATTAGAAACCTTGTTCTAGGTTTCCCAATAGTTAAGGTTAATTAATGAGCTCTTCTTAGTTACTTTGTGGGGGATTAATATCCTTTTCTTTTCTGAATTTTTGTTTTATTTTATTTTTATTTGTGGTTAATTTCTTTTCTTGTTTGGTTAGTTTCAGTGCATGACACAATCTTCTCACACTAGTGAATTGAAATTAGATCATTAACTTGAAAGAACATTACACAGAGTGAGAAGACAAGTTGTACAAATTTTCAAGGATCCATCTATTAAAGTAAGAAATCTAATTTCCAACATGGTTTCCAACTCCCAACAATTTAGTTTTTGATGAGGAACCCCAACCATTGAAGGTTAATAAAGCTAACACTGCTGCATTAGAGCAACAAATGCCTGGATTGACATCGTTAGTTAGGCAAATAGCTGCAATTGGTGCTTAACAAGTCAAGGTATGTGGAATTTACATAATGGTAGGACATCCCATTAATATGTGTCCAACTTTGTACGATATATTTACAGAACAAGTGAACGCTTTTCAAAGCTTGAAGGGTCAACCACAAAGGAATCCTCGCTACCCCTTTGCATAAAAATCAGGATGGAAGAATCCTCCATTCAATAATTATGGACAACAAGTGTCCTACTAATAACGTTATCAAAGACAAGGTTAACCATCAAGCTCTGGACCTTCACTAGAAGAAATAATGAAAACATTTCAATAACAAGCAAGAGCTAGCATTCATAATCTAGAGAATCAATTGAGTCATATAGCTATTGCAGTGAACTGATTGGAAAATCGAAATTCGAGTAAGCTTCCTTCTCAAACTATTATAAACATGAAAGAGAATCAAGCACTGTCACTTCGAGAAGTGGTATAGAAATAAAGGCACCACATAAGACCCCTGTTATTGGCGATAATGAAGAATCTGAAAAAGAACTTAAATTGCCTCCAAAAGAAGTAAAAATGGGAACTCAAGTAAATTCTAAATGTTATGTGGTTAAGAATTTTACTAAAACTTAACCTCCTTTTCCTAGCAAGTTTGCTAAATCAAAGAAAGAGGAGCAAGATAGGAAGATTTTGGAGATATTCAAAAAGGTATAGGTGAACATACCTCTAATTAATGCCATTAAATAAATTCCTCAATATGCCAAATTTTGTCAAGGAGTTATACACATCTAAGAGGAAATTGGGGGGAGATGAGAAAGTAAGTGTGAGGGAGAATGTATCCACATTCATTCAGAGAAAGCTTTCCCTAAAGTGTAAGGATCCAGGTACACTTATAATTCCTTGCAAATTAGTGATACTAGATTTGAAAGGGCAATGTTAGATCTAAGGGCCTCAATAAATGTTATTCCATATTCCGTTTGTACTTCATTGAATTTGGGATCATTGAACAAAACACGTGTTATAATTCTATTGGCTAATTGATCTAATGTTTATCCGGAAGGGGTTATAGAGGATGTTTTAGTGTAGTTTAATGGATTGGTTTTCCCAACTGATTTTTATATGTTGAATATGGAGTGAGGGCCTTCATCTAATTTCGCACCAATCCTTTTGGGTCGACCATTTTTGAAGACATTAAAGATAAAGATCGATGTGGATGCAAAAACATTAACTATGGAGTTTGAAGGTAAAATTGTTCTTTTTAATATTTTCGAAGCTATGAGGTACCCTAGTGATGTTCATTACATTCTATTAATTGACATCATTGATTCGTCTCAAGAAATTTTTGATATGGATGGTAAAGATGAGTTAGAAGTCATTCTTTGCATGAGTTTAACGAAACTTTTTTGCAAAATTCTATCTTGCTAATTATAGATGAAATGGAAGAAATTGTGCTAGCATTGCATTCATTGCAAACAATACCAAAAAGACATGTGTTTCAAAATATTGAACTACAATTATCTAATATAAAATCTTTACCTTCGATTGTGCAGGCACTTACAATTGAATTGAAGTAATTATTGAAGCACTTGAAATATATGAGTCTGGAAAAAGGTTTGCTAAGGTGTATGAGCTGTTTTTGGTGTGCTAAGTGGTAGGGTGAGCTGTTGGCCCTATGTTCAGGTGTCGTCAAATTTCCAGATTCATAGCAGAAGCTTTGAGTCAATTTTTAAACCATATAGAAATGGAGTTTAGGGCGGTGATCTCCTTGAAAATGTAGATTTTTCTTCTATCTTTCCAACGCAACAA
>JANIHZ010000006.1:33766501-33780363 GCA_027478365.1 Erythroxylum rufum | reverse complement strand
AAAAAAGTTTATATAAAAAGAAAAGAAAGAAAAAGTTCCAAAAAAAAGAAAGCTTCCTCAAAAGAGAAAAGTTATAAAAAATTTTAGATTATGTTTGTTGTTTGTTTAAATATTTTCTTACGCATAGTTGGCATTTGTTTCACGTGGAAAATAATTGTGATGCATGTACTCATTTTTCTTCTTCTATTCAATCCATTTCATTTAGCCTTTCGTACATTACAACCCTAAAAGTCCTCTTGATTCTCAAAATTATAGTTCTTTTGGTGGAGAGGTAGAATTATCACAAGCTTATGGTAGAAAATGGACTAAGCAAATTTTAGAGTGAAATTATCCCAAGAAAAGTGAGTTGAGAGTTAAACACTTTCCCTTGAGAGAAATCTCTTTTGTTCGATCTCTTGGATTAAATACTTATAGTGGTTATTTTCATAGCGCTCTTTCAGTCTGCTTGGGTTGATTTCTGAGAAAGTGATTTAACTAATTTTCTGCTCTCATTTTTAAGCATGGTCGGTATTTTCTTTTACATTTGTGTCTCTTTGACTTTTATAAGCTTTGTCCAGAAGTACAAAGGTCTAAGTGTGGGGAAATTTGATTGAACCCAAGTTTTCTATATTATGAGGTGACAATTTCATGGTTTTTGTTATACTTTTTTGGCTTTTATTATCGGATATTGTGCTTAATTTAGTTTATGAGTGCTTGCTTTGAATTAATGTAGTTTGAAAGTAAATTTGTCACAAATAGTTGGTAATTGCACTCAATTGATTTTTAGGACAATTGATATTGCAAACTATTATTTTTCATTGCAGGACAATCAAGAAGTAGAGCCAAGAGCGAAAACCAAGAAAGTCAAGAACACAAGTCACCACGCAACGTTCACCCCGGCGAGGATGACCTTTTGCCATGGCGAAACTAGAGAATTCATGCAGAAATCTTTTGGGAAGAATTCACCGTGGTGAAATCAAAAAAATTCCAACAATACCTTTCAGGAAAAGCTCGCCGCGACGAACTCATCCTTTAGCCACAGCGAAGCAGTCGAATCAACACCAGACTCGAACCATTTTCGAAAAATTCACTAACTATACACACCTGACCTAGCAACCCGTTTTGGAGAAAAACCTATTTTGGGATAAGTTACAAAACACAGAGGGGGTCAACATATTATCATTCGATCGATCATATCATCTATCACACCATCGTTCTCTCACATCTCTTATCTCTCTCTCATTTTTCCTGCATTTTTATAGCCGACTTCCATCATAGGTAGCTTAGATTCTCTCCAAATTATGAAGCCCCCGAGAGCTATGCATGGCTAAGTGTTTTCTCTTCCTTTTGAAGATGTAGCAATGGCTGGATTTCCATAAGCTTAATAGGGGAGTAGTTAATCAATATTCAGTTATGAGTTTATAAAATCCTAGGTTTAGGATTTATGATTTGTAGTTGAACATACCTGATTATAGTTTAATCAAATGTTGGATATTCATTGTGTAGTTGGGTTAGTTGATATAGAACTTTGAGCTTAAATATATGAAGTCTCATAAATGTCTACTTATGATCTTGTTGATTCTCTATTATCTTGCATGGTTGTGTTTGATATTGAGTTGACGCTAGATTTTATTTGACCTATTGCATTGACAAATCCTACCACACGCACTAAGAGTGCTTAACGGGATCTTAAGAAATGGAGTCCCATTGATCAAGATCCTAGACTTAAAAAGCCTTTTAAGGTTTTCATTTTTAAGCTTAGTGATTTCCACTCCCATCAAATTAGTTTCAAACTATGATAGCCAAAGCCCATTTTCAAGAGGATTCTATCACTTGTTTACTCATTTGTTTTAATCTTTCCGTTTTCTATTCCCAAAAATTAAAAAAAATATTTTACATACTTTTTACAATTCATTTTAGTTCAATTAATGTTTTCAAAGATCAAAACCCCGTTTTCCCCAATTAGTGTGCATAGCATGACATATAGGTTAACTTAGGTTCATTTATTTAGGTTCCAATTAAGTGAAACGACCCGAGGTTACACCCTATATTGCAATCCTTGGATTATTTTTTATTTGACCTCCAAGAGTAAGAAAAAATGTCCGAATCATCTAGATTTGACTCAAAGGCCTTTATGCATCATTTTTCCAAATTTTGCTGAAAATATTGCTTTTAAGTTTAAATCTGGCCTAATCCATCTTTTGCCCAACTTTTATGGTTTTGCAGGCGAGGAGCTCATAAGCATCTTAAGGAGCTCGATATGGTTTGTCTTAGTATGAAACCTCTAGAGGTGATAAAAGAGCAGATTATGTTGATAGCTTTCCTATTCTTATTAAAAGATGCAACAAAAGACTGCCTTTTTGGTCTACCCCTTGGGAGCATTAACACATGTATCGAGATGAAGAGGTTATTTTTGGAAAAATATTTACCAACGAGAAGAAATATTTGGCATAAAGCAACATAATGGAGAATCCCTTTATGAGTATTGGGAGTGTTTTAAGAAGCTTTGTGTCAGCTGTCCCCACCACAACATATAAGAACAACTCCTGATCCAGTATTTCTGTAACGGATTGTTAACTATGGAAAGAAGTTTGGTAGATGTTGTAAGCGGTGGGGCATTATGTGTGAAAACTCCCATAGAGGTCAAGATTCTAATTGAGCATATGGCCTCAAACACCCAACAAATAGGCACTCATAACGATGTTCGCTGTGTCAATAAAGTAAATAATTCATCTATTGAGCATTGTTTAGATGAGCTAATGTCTTTTTGTTAGAAAACTTACTGTCAGACAGGCACAGGTAAAGACGTGTAGAATATATGCAAATACAAGTCATCCAACTAATGGGTGCCCGACCTTACAAAAAGGGAGCAGGGAATATGCCAATACTGCAAGAGGGAATTTTCCTAAATAGTACAACTTGTATTCCCTTACATATAACCCAGGTTGGAGATATCATCTCAATCAGATTTATGGGAGAAATAATCAGCAGAATGTAAGACCCCAAATTATTCCCTAGTTAAAATCTTATATGTTCATGAAAGTAAATGTGATAGGTGCGTGCTAAAATTATGATATGATTGTGAATTATATTTGTCTTGAATCTTGGTTTGATGGACCATAATTAGCAACTTGGAATTAATTAGTACCATTAAAATTTTGATGTATTAAAATATACATTTGGACTAGGAAGATGTCAAGTGGCAAGACAACTTGGTACATGGAGATTTGGATGACTAAGCCTATAAATTGATTGACCTTTGGCATTGATGATTAAGTAACAAATGGCCTAATATAATTATGCAGCCACACATGAAGGCATGTAGATGACTTCATTAAAGGACAAGTAGCTTACCTTCATGTATGACATGTGGCCATTGTAAACTAAGACACCTTGCAAAGCAAGTGCTGATTCACTTCAGCTCATCTGAAGTTTCTGCTGCCTTCTCTCTATCCTTTACACCTCTCCACCGAAACTCTCTCTTACACTCACAAACTCATAGATTTTGTTTCAATTTGGATCATCATCATTTGACATCTTTGCAAGATGTTGCATCAAGGAAGTTAAATTCCGCTATCTTTTGTGTTATTGTCTTCTTGGTGTTATGATTTTCACCTTGATCTTGGAGTGTGCTGGTTACATAACGGCTAGTTTAGCTTGTTCTTTTAAGAAGGAAATTGAAGTTAAACATATAAGAATTCTAAACTTGATAGCATGTATTAATACAAGTTATATGATGATTGAATTGGCATGGAATGTGTGTTATGATGATGATAAATGAGTGCTGGAAAATTGATCCTTGTATGGCAAATTCTGTTTTGGTTTTGATGTACGAAAGATAATGAATTGTGAGTTGCATAATGAATGATTTTTGAATTAGATTTGGACATGAAGTTAATAAGGGATTGAAGTATGAATAAGGTAGAATTGAAGTGAAATTGATGGACTTTGTTGAAGGTGTGTTGGATGGAGTATGAAGGAGTGAAATTTGAAAACAAAATTAAGGTCATAGGTGAGCGAACCTTTAGTTCACTCATCCCATGATCGTGGGATTTATATGGCACCTTCCTACAGTCGTGGGAAATGCTTTGGAAGGGAAAAAGGTTGGTTTTGTACATTTGTTGGACTATATAAGGTTAAGGCACTTTTTAAAGGTGTAATTGGACTTGATTATGGTGTAAAATGAACCTAGTTTGATGCGAAATTAGTTAATTAAAGGTTAAATAACGTTTGGATTATTAATTGAAGTAATAACTTAAGGAAGGTGCTATTTGATACCAAAGTGTCCAATTTTGAAACTTAAAAGGTGTTAAAGGAATAAAGTATACTTATAAATGCTAATATGATTTAAAGAACAAGAATAATGTGTTAATTGTTAATGTGTGTGAATTGGGAACTTGTGTGAATACATGTAATGTGTAATTACTTAATGTATTCATTGGTGCATTATTGAAAATGTTTATGTTTGTTAGGCATGTTAAGTTTGATCAAATGTGAATGAATATGTTCAATTTGAGCAAAATGGAATAAAGTCATATGTTATACACTACATCATCTACATGTGATTCTGAAATCCGAAATGTTTTGTTTTAAAAACTATCAAGTCCTAGTTGTGGGTAAATATGCATACTTAGAAGGGTCTGCAACTGCTTCTATGACACTAAGGTGTCTTTTGTACTTAACATTATGGTGTCTTCTGATATTTGACACAATAGTGTCTTCTGATACTGAGGCATAAGTCTCTTTTGTTTTGTGATACCAATCATAGGTATCTTCTGTTATGGTCCTATTACCCACTTCTTTATAAAGGACTAGCAGGCTAATTTGTTTTGTGTTCTGATATATGTTCAGCTAAGTTTTGATTTGATAGAAGATAAATTCTGATATGCTACAATTTATGTTATGTACTAACAAATTTATATTATATTCTGAGACTTTTAAGTTCTATTCGGAAGTAATGATGTTTTGTTATGATATTTATATGATTTCCTCTGTTGTATTTATATTCTATTATGATGAATTATATTATGTTATGATGCTTTTAATGGTTTGATCACTCTTTAATTTGAATAATTAAAGATTGCTTATGATATGATCTGATTCAGTACATATGAATGCTAGATGACGACTGCTAGAAATAGTTGGCATTTTATATCTTGTTTAGTTATTTACCCATTAAGCTATATGCTTAGCACGGAGGCAGGTTTTGATAAGAAGATCTAAGGCTAGAACAACCACAGTGGCTAATGAAGGATGTGATGTAATTTGGAAAATGTTTGTCTGTGTTGTTTTTAACCTATATTCAATGTATAAGACATATTTTGTACTTTGGTGTAAATGGTTTGTAATAACTTTAATACTTGATGGATTTGGATTTAAAACATGTTTATGACAAGTACAATGTGTATAATGTATTCTGTTTATTTATGTCAACAATCGATGAATGTAAAGCTTGTTGCCTTGTTTTTAAGAAATTTCTGGAATGTCTTATTTTGTTAAGATATGTAAAGGGTGACATCCTTACATCCTCTTAGGGGGTATGTGGGTGTTACACAGAATTACTTCCAGAATAGGCCACAAGGAGCACGGCCATTCGAATAAAGGCCACAAGCCTTCTCTACCTCATGTACATCGTTAGAAGATATGGTTAAGTCTATTACAACTAACACTTTGCAATTCCAACAAGCTATATAGCAATTTTAGCAGGAGACCATATCTAAATTTTAGAAGGATAATTCTAGCATTCATAATTTAGAGAACCAGGTGAGCTAGATGGCAATGACGATAAACCGTTTAGAAGCCCAATTCTTACCATTGACACTTTCACACAAAGCACACATCATGCTAACCTAATAAAAACTATATAATTGTAAAAATCACACACATATGATATATACAAATTCAAAATTCACACACAATTGATATGTAGTTATCATATACATCCTCACACTTGAATAACACATTGTTCTCAGTGTGAAGAATAGAATAATGTAAATAAAGATAAATAACAACAAAGAAAAAGTTAGAACAAGAATACTTATGGTATTTCAGTAGTGATAGTGTTGGTGATAATGGAATCTGGAGACACTCTATACCATAAAATTCTAACAATTCACTCCTTACAAAATAAACATAAAAATAAAAACAAAAATATCAAAGTACCAATAAAATAAAAATATAGTAATTTTTGTGTTGCCTCCCTAGTAGCGTTTGGTTAACGCCATTAGCTTAACATATTCTTCACATTTACTCTTAACTTGGGTCTATACTGAGTGGCTTGCTTCCACCCGTATTGCCTAATTTCAATTTTATAGCCTATAAATAAGTTACATATTGCAAGATAATCAAATGTACATAATTAATTAAATTAAGAAAATATAGTAAGCTCAGTAATTTCCCTTTTAGTAACAAACTGCCAATAAAATATGGAATGATGAAACTCTCTAAATCGTCTATTGAATCCAGTAGTTTATCCTGTGAGTAGGTGAATTGCTCCTCTTCTTTTGCAATCACCCTCGTTTCCTTTTCTTCTTTTGCTTCTAGAATAAAGACTTCCTTAAATTCTTCAAGTTCTATGTCCTCTATCTTCTATTCCTCTTCCTCTTCTTCATCCTTTAGAGATTCAACTACATCAATTCTCATAAATGAGCTGCCCTCCTTCTAATTATTTAATACTTTATTCATATTGAATTCCACTTGTTCATCACCAATCTGAAGGATGAGTTTGCCTTCATGGACATCTACTAAAGCTCTGTCAATGCTCAAAAAGGGTCTACCAAGAATTAGTGGACATATTTGATCCTTTTCAAAGTCTAGCATAGCAAAATAAGCAGGAATGATAAACTTGTCCACATTTACAGGCAAATCATTCACCACACCAAATGGTTTCTTTATCGATAGATCTACTAACCAAATAAGCATGGAAGTTGGCTTCACAACTCTTAGACCCAATTTTTTGAAAATTGCCAAAGGCATAAGATTAATACTTGCATCTAAGTCACACAAGCATTTAAAAAAGTCTAAGTTACCAACTACACAGGGTATAGTATGTATCATACCACTCTTATATGACATATACCTGACATTTCAAAAAATATCCGACCACATACCCTTACAAGAATGGCATGTAAGTGTAATCACATTATCATATTCAAGGAATCATTCACACAATATTCATAAAATCATTTTTCCCATTTCATTCGCAAAAATAATTTACATTGTAGCATTACATCTCATTATCCACATTTTTACATCACAAAACATCTAAGAGTTTGTTGTCCTATATAAAATATCTAACATAAAGTGGGATGCTAACAGAAACTTTCTAACTAAACTCCTCAGACATCAGTTGACTAGAACTTTGAGCCACTCTTGATTCCAAAATGGACAATACTAGACTACTATTAGATTGCCTTAGAAGCTAGGTCTCCCTAGTACCTAAAAATCAATGTTGCAATTTTGATGAGTTTGCGAACTCAGTGAGTGAACCATCATCGATGTGCTCCCTCATGTCAAAAAACAAATATCAGGAGTATAAAACCAATTTCATGAATATATCACATTTATTCATAATCAATTCTCATTCCTCACATCAATTAGTTTGTATACCAAATCACAATATACAGATCATATGTTACAAGCATATTAGGATCACTAGCATTTCATAAAGTCATCTCAGAACAATCCAATCACTCATCTTAATCATTCATATCATCAACATATACATAGGTATTTTATATCACTATTCAACACAAATTAATGGTTCTTTCCAATCATTCTCAGGATACATGTAAGGATATGTATATATAAATGCACACGAGACTTCACCTGTATACCCTGTCCAGACACTATGTAACCCAAAAATACCACTTGATCAAGCCAAAATTTACACTTACTAAACTTGGCATACAACTGTTTCTCCCTCATAATCTGTAGAACTAGCCTCAGATACTTGGAATGTTCCTCTCTACTCTGCGAATACACTAAAATTTCATCAATAAATACAACCACAAAGTGATCTAGGTAAGGTTGAAATACCTTGTTCATTAGTGCCATAAAAGTCGTCGGAGCATTAGTCAATTTCAAAGGCATTACCAAAAACTCAAAATGTCCATATCTGGTCCTGAATGCACTCTTTGGCACATTCGCTTCTACTATCTTCAACTGATAATGCCCTTATCTCATATCCAATTTAGTGAATACCTGAGCTCCCTGTAGTTGATCAAGTAGATCATCAATTCTTGATAAAGGATACTTATTTTTCACTATCACTCGATTCAACTGCATATAATCAATACACAACCTCAAGGTTCCATCTTTCTTCTTCACAAATAAGACTGGAGCTCTAAAAGGTGATATATTGGGTCTGATGAAGCCCTTATCCAACAATTCCTGCAACTGGGTCTTAAGTTCCTTAAGTTCCACAGTGCCATCTTATACAGAGGAATAGATATAGGAGTGGTACCAGGGACAAGGTCAATGGTAAACTCTGTCTCCTTACCTAGGGGTAATCCTAGTAATTCATTGGGAAACATGTCCGGGAAATCCCTAACAGTAGGAGTATCCTGAACTTTCTGCTCAATCCAGGTTTTAGCTACATAGGCTAGGTAAGCCTCACATTCATTCTGAATCAGCCTGAAGGCACTCATTGAGGAAATTAATCTGGCTAACACTACTTGACTAACACCTAGAAATATTACTCTCAACTAGGTAGGAGATTTAATAATCACCTCCTTGGTGTAGCAGTTCATCATAGCCCTGTGTGTAGCAATTTCACGAATATATCACATTATTCAGAATTAATTCTCATTCATCACATCACTCAGTTTGTATACTAAATCACAATATACATATCATATTTTACAAGCATATTAGGATTATAAGCATTTTGTAAAGGCATCTCAGAATAGTCCAATCACTCATCTTAATCATTCCTATCATCAACATATACACAGGTATTTCATATCACTATTCAACACAAATCAATGGTTCTTTCTAATCATTCTCAAGTTACATGTAAAGATATGTATATGCAAATGCACATAAGACCCCACTTTCATTTTTATTTTTGTTGTGACTGAGCACCTATTTAACTGTCCCGTATCCGTTACGGATACTAAGCTCATTTCAGATATTGTCCCGTACCTATTGTAGATACCGGCCTCATTAATAACTGAACTTGTGGCTCTATGTCACATTTCTTGAGCTTTAAGCTCTTTTTCACATTGGTCACTTCGGTCATAACTCCTTTATGTGATCATGCATATTAATGTCATGAAATGCATCATTTCACACAATATACTATCAATTGCTTTCATTCATTATGCATAGTCATTTATCACATTCATCGGATATAAGTTCGATATTCAACATTCAGTTGAGCACTCTTTTTTTCATATTCACATACAAGTAGATAGCACTTCCAATACATTCCCGAATATTGGACTCCTCAGACTACCAATGTTTGAAATTATCACAATCTCATAGGTAATAATTCAATAATTGAAATTTAAACAAAAAAATTAAATATAGTGAGAAACATCTAGATTAACTCACAGTATGCTCCAGATTAGCTATTGCCTTGACGATCCGTCAATGTCTGGATGTTGTCGGTCAATTTGTGCTTCTATATCATAGAATACACATATTTGCACATTACTAACTTATTTAATCAAATGAGTACTCAATCATACACATGTATATGTGTTATGTTCAATGCATGCTCAATTAACTATACCAGGTATGTAATCTTATTCACAAATCTTACTCATTCATTCATCATAGCTTATATGTATCCTGTTTGCAATTAGGTTATACATTAAGTAAGTTTTATTACTCTCAATTCATCAATTATACATTCACCAATCCCTTTCTAGTATTATATTTCCAAAATTTCCAATTTTCATTCAATCATGCTTAATTCATTACTTATATCCTTTGAATCACATTTGCATTCATAAGAACATCCTTATACCATTCACAACTGATACTTCTCAAATTCATATATGTTGATATCAAACAATCCATTCCTTAAGTTATAACATCAATCAACAACCTAAACTCATCAAACACTTGACCAATTGATTCAACATCAAATTAAGTTCATTTTAAGCCTTAATTAAGTCTAAAAGCACCAATGTATAGTGTCTTATCCATATATGATTCAACCTAAACACAAAACACAATTTTTTCTCACTGCCAAGCATTTCCATGATCATGAGAACGAACCATACAATTCCCGCGATTGTGGAATAGGTGAACCGAAAATTTCACCTTCATTTTCCTTCAACTTTTCTTCCAAATTTTGATACCTTTATGATAGTTCATCAATATCACACCTCAATTATACCTTAAAAATACTTCAATTCCTCATCAATTCATCCCTAAAACAATCTATAAACTAGGGTTTCCATACATCAAGAACAAAACCAATTCATTCATCAAACTTCAAGCACATCTCATCATCAACCCTACATGCAATTCATCTTAATTCATCCCTAATCAAATTTCATAGATGTTATGCTCACATATATCACAATAAAGCAATTAATTACTTATTTCTTTGGCTCAAGGTCTCCTTAATTTAATAAGCTAATCAAGTGTCCCAAGCATTCAAATATACACTAAGAACAAGATGGGATAAAAGGGTTTCAATTGCAACGATACCACCATTTGTCACTCATTTATTCAAGTCATTTGTCACTCTATTATTAATGTCACATCTCACCATTTCATAGGCCCAATCAACCTAAATTCCCGTGTATCATTTTATCTAGCCCTTTAACATTTTTCCTAGACTAGATGCACGTATCACCTTATCAATCACTCAATTGTAACAATAAATTCCCAATTCACTAATTATAATCCATCCAAAACAAAATTCAGGACATAATCAACACACAATTACATCATAATTATTTAAAATCTTTCATACCTTGGGATATGTCAAATGAGTGCATATATTATTTTTACAATGTCTATAAATCATAATTCATGTACATATGTGAATATGATGCATGCAATGAAATGCACTTCTTGAATTCTCATATGATATGACTATATCTAATAAGTAAATCCTTAAGTATAGAAACAGGTTATTACATAGTAAAACTCTTTGGACTTGTCAAATGTAAAGGTGTGTGGTTGGTAATTCTAGAGTTGCAAATTTCCATCATGGATACCATTTGATTTTGATCCCAAATCCACTTCCTTGATAGTATGTCTATTAGAAACTTTGCGATACGTAGGTATGCTCTCCAAAGCTTCCACAAAAGGGCAAGGTAATTTGCAATTTTTTTATCTTTACTATGAACATTGCAAATTGTATATCCAATTTGTTCTTCTAAAGTCTTTGTAGGAATGGTATTTTTGGTGGATATAGAGGAGGAGGAACATATGGAGGATCCTTATTCTTAATCTTTTTTCTTCTTCTCTTAGTCTTCTAAATGGTGAGATTTAGATTGTTTTTTGTTTGTTCTTCTAGCTTTGTCCCAATCCTAAGTGTGATAGCCTTAAATTGCTCTCTTGGATTTACTTCTATTGAGTTTGGTATGATAATTGATGCAAGTTAAGGCCCTTAATAGGAAGACTTGAAGAATCTTTAATCAGAAATATTCTTCCTAATAAGGGTAAGATAAGGGAAATTATACAAGAGAATTAGTGAAGCTGCTTGCAAAAAGGTTTTATAATTATAAGGGAAATTTTGCTGCATTCCACTGCAAACTCAGCTTAACCAAACACATTTAGATGGATTAGGCATAATTCTGGGATGTTTACAAATAGATCATACTTGAACATGATTAAGGAACATAAACTAGTTGTTCGTTGGTCTAAAAATATATGGATGAGATCTATCATTCTAAAAAAAGTATTCATAATATGGCTTGTAATATTGATGAGGCTTAAAAATAATGATAAGATTAAAGGGAGCAATGAACTAAAATGTTATTTACGTAATTTAGATAAAATGTTCCTGACTTATTTTTTAACTATTATATCAATTACTGAAATAGGATAATCTGGTTCTGTGGGTAATTAATTGATAGAAAAACAAAAGAAACAGATCAATAACACAACAGTTACGTCGTAGCTAAGGCCACTGCCTTGAAAGCGATTTCAACGGACTAAGCTGCAATCCAGAAGCCGGTCGCTCCCTAAGGTTAACACAACGAACCCTTTCACAGGTGCACTCGTGCCCTCATGGGCAAGCGAATGGAGGACGCATAAGTTGCTCAAGGACACCGAACAAAGAACATAAGAAAGCAAAAAAAAAAGGAGAGTGTATACAATCAGGTTTCAAATAACCACAAAGAAGAAGACAACTCGATTTTTTGTAAGAAAAGAGGGAGTAACCGTAGCAAAAAAGTATGAGGAGATTAAAAGAATTATAACGTTGTACAGTTACAAACATTAATGGGTCCAAATCTAGGTTCAGTGATGCTAAACAAAAAGATAACCACACCAATCCATAGCTCGCTCGAATCAGACCGAGTAGGCGGTGCACGCATGTGAGATAAGTGGCTTGGTCCGGTTCTAACACTCCACCAAAAGACTTAAACCAAACAACTCAAATAAGTAGGAAAAACAACAACAATATAAAGCAGTGTAAGTTCTCTTCTCCAACCAATATGGGACAAGCAAAAGCCAATGGAAGAAGGAGAAATAACCAATAGAGAAAATGGAAAAGAAGCTGTCATTATTCCAACATTCCTCCATTAATGACAAGCTGAAATAGAAAATTTTCCTTAAGCAAAAGAAGGGTTTGATACTTTAATGTTAATATATGTCGCTTGAATTAACACATAGTGAAGTAAGGCAATAGCCAAGTTCAATAGTGAATACAGATCTTGAACTAAAAGAACTTTATTTGAGACCCCCATAACACATATCATGCCTCAGTTTGTGCAAACTCCACAATACTATACATGCATTATTCTAAGTTATACGCTTACCTTGGGTCTCATAAGTGCTCTAGAAAGATAGCCCAGGTCTTTTATAGAAGGCGGCCCACCTTCACACTCAAGTAGGTGAATTGTAACACCCAACTCCCGCAAGACATGTACCCGACATCCTATTGGGATATCCGAGACCGTGCCCGCGAGGGTGGCATGCTAGAGCACTCAATTATTCAAAAGTTGGTATAAATTTTTTTTGAAATCAATAACATATTTTGCAAAAATTGATATTTAGATCGGGCCCACTTTCATTCATAAATATTTTCAATCAACATATTACAATCAATAGAATTTCAATAGCCAATTGGGCCCCACAAGTAAATAACACTTTACTCATAAGGTCTTTACCTTCCACCATAAAAGCCTTTGTATACACATTGAACAAAATTTTGGAATACATTATTTTAAAGAAATGGCAGAATACAAATTTATACAAAAATAGGAAAAACACTAATGTAGACGCGAACTGATCCCGACCTCTTCTTTCACTCACATGCAGTAGGTATACTCCCGTTTGCCTAACAAAGTATTCTTCTGAGTCTTTAAAAATATTTGCAAATTTTTGGTGAGTTTTGCGAATTCATCATCATCGATAGCTCACCCAGTCACATAACACATAATTCACACATCTCACTTTATTTCACATTTCATATTATTTCACATTCAATACACTTAATCATTCATATTATACATATGCAATGCACATGAGACTCCCTTTCCATTTGTTACTTTGTTGTGACCGAGTGCCTAAACTGTCCCATATAGGGCGCATTGATAACTATCCCTTATCCACTTAGGGGATACATGGCTCATTAAACATTGAGCCTGAGGCTCTAAATCACTTTTGAGCTCCAGGCTCATTTTCACTCGTTGAGCTTTAAGCTCTAATCGTTGGCTACTCTGGTCACAACTGCCATTATATTTCATGCA
>JANIHZ010000006.1:33750343-33760543 GCA_027478365.1 Erythroxylum rufum | reverse complement strand
GGTGGTTTAATGACACTTCGGATTTTTCGGACAATATTAAGAGAATTTTAGTAATTTTTGGATACTTCGATGATTTTATGTTTTGATTTGATTGTTCTGTCTTGGGTGACATCCACATATCCTCCCAGGGGGTATTTGGGCGTTACAACAAGGACATCAATGATACTATAGGAGAGGGTTGCACTTGTTACGGGAGGCTGCGACAGAGGAACAACAGATGGATTGTCTTTTGGCGGAGTTTGAGGATCTGTTTCAAGAACCTATGAGATTGCCGCCTATGAGGAATGTGACCATCGCATATGTTTGCTGCCAGGGACATAACCAGTGGTGGTTCATCCTTATCAGTACCCCCACTGACAAAAGGACGAAATTGAAAAGTAGTGTAATCAATTGTTACAGCAGGGGTTTATACGGGCTAGTATATCTCCATTTTTCTCACCTGTCTTATTAGTTCCTAAGCAGGATGGCTCTTGGGGACTATGTATCGATTATCGTGAATTCAATACCAAGACGGTAAAAGACAAGTTCCCAATTCCAGTAGTAGATGAGCTCTTGGATGAACTACATGGTACCCGATTATTTACTAAACTGGACTTAAAATCTGGTTACTACCAAGTCCGTATGAATCCTGATGATGTGAAGAAGATTGCCTTTCACACACACCATGGTCATTTTGAGTTCCTTGTGATGCTGTTTGGCCTCACTAATGCACCATCCACCTTCCAGGCATTAATGAACTAGGTATTCCATGATTATTTGCATCAATTTGTGCTAGTTTTCTTTGATGATATTCTGATTTACAGCCACTCATGGGACGATCATTTAAGCCACATGCAGAAGGTTTTGAGCTATTGCGCACCAACATACTATATTTGAAGCAATCTAAATGCAATTTCGGTTCCACTCAAGTGGCTTATTTGGTTCATGTTATTTCAAGATCAGGTGTGGGGATGGATATGCACAAGGTGCAAGCTATTGTCGACTGGCAGTAACCACATTCTACTAGAGCTCTCTATTAGTTTTTGGGTTTAGCAGGCTACTACCGTAAATTTGTTTGTGATTATGGGTTGCTAGCCACCCCTCTTACCAGTATGCTTAAACAAATTCATTTCAGTGGAATGAAGTGGTCGTAAATGCATTTGAACAACTTAAAATAGCTTTGTCAAGTGCCCCGATGTTGATGCTTCTTGATTTTGAATTAGATTTTATTATGAAATGTGATGCTTCGGGTTAAGGGATTGGGGCTGTTTTACAACAAGAGGGCCAACCAATTGCTTTTTTAAGCCGCCAATTAGCCCTTAGACACCAAAAACTTGTTGCTTATGAGAGGGAATTGATTGGCTTAGTGAAGGCGGTACAACACTAGAGACCATATCTTTGGAGACGTTCTGTTATTATCAAAACGAACCATTATAGCTTAAAGTACCTCTTAGAATAGCGGTTGACTACTCCTCCCTAACAGCATTGGCTTAGCAAGCTTGTGGGCTATAATTTTACAGTTGAATACAAGGTCGACATTCTAAATAAGGCAGCTGATGCTTTATCTCGTAGAACAACTGAGGACCCCTCGTTGTTTGCTATTAGTTGTCCCCGAAGTTCTATATTGGAATCAGTTCGGGAATACTTCTTGGGTTCGGAGGAGTTGCTAGCTTTGGGCAACCAAATACAAAACGGAAAGCTGAATGGGGATTGGCAGTACCATAATGGATAAATTTTATTTAAAGATCAGATTTATCTTCTCCATGATTCACCCTTGATTGTTACCATCCTTTCGGCTTACCATGATAGTGCTCATGAGGGGATACAGAAAACCTTGCATCGGCTATGGGGTGATTTTTATTGGAAGGTATGAAGACTGACATTGTTGCTTATATGGCGGCTTGTCTAGTTTGTCAAGGGAACAAAACTGAGCATTTAAGTTGTAACATCCCGTCCCCATATTAAGGGTTAAGACCCGAAATTTCAGTACCTGGGAACTCAAAGAGAGATTAAGGAAATGCATTTTCTTGCTCATGCATAATGTTAGCATATATACACATAAATATTAAATGTTTGCATTAAAAAAAAGTGGTACATGCATTCATTGACAACTTCTAGGTATGATTGTTTTTAAATGTGATTGTATTGAAAATAAGAAGTAGAGGGAGTTGATAAAGTGATCTCGGTATGAGTTGTGGTAGTGATCTGGAAAATATTCACTAAGTGTGCTTCGGTTTGTTAGCCATAACTTTTTCTCTAGTTATCCAAACGAGATGATTCTTGATTTGGATTAAAATAGAAACATATGGCTACATTTCTTATGGAGACATCAAATTTCAATTTTGTTTCTAAGAGTCTTAAAATTTTCATGAAGTTGAGAATTGGGTGCAGTTCATTGGTGGATGAATGTAAAATTCATCTTCAAACTTTAGTGGGAAAATTTGGGAATGATCTATATAGATTTTGGCAAAGTTGCCTTCTTGAGAGTTGTAGATCTTTATGTTATCTTTTCAATGATATATAGTATGGAATTTTTTTGACATTTGAGTCGAAAGTTATGATCTTTATATGTGGAGATGCAAAGTAAGACGATGCAAAGTAAGACGATGCAAAAGTGAGACGATGCAAAAGTAAGACGATGCAAAAGTAAGACGATGCAAAGTGAGACAATGCAAAAGTGAGACGATGCAAAGTAAGATGATGTAAAGTAAGACGATACAAAGTAAGACGATGCAGAAGTAAGATGATGCAAATGTAAGAAGGAAGAAAACATCGTCTTAGTTACTATTCATACACATCGTCTTAGTTACTGTTCATACCCATCATCTTAGTTACTGTTCATACCCATCGTCTTAGTTACTGTTCATACCCATCGTTTTAGTTACTATTCATACCTGTCGTCTTAGTTACTATTCATGCCTATCATCTTGGTTACTGTTCATTCCCATCGTCTTAGTTATTGATTCATCTTTTATCTTCTGTTCCATTTTTGATCCTTTAGAAGATAGAATTTGTCTTCAAGGTCTTCATAAAATTGTATCTCCTGAAGTCCTCTTTCGAACCATTTAAAGAACACCTTAATCAGAAATTTTTAGAGAAAGTTATGGCTATTTCCCCAAAACAGGTTTAGTATGATTGAGGACAAAAACATGTTTGATTCTTTTGACCATAACTTCTTCTCTAGACACCTAATTGACTCGATTCTTGAACCATTGGACTCGTAATACATTGTTCTACATATCCACCAAAAATCATATCCATCCAAAATGAAGTGAGAAAGATTGAGTGAAAAAGGAGGGACGAGTACAGTGAGTGTACTCTTAAGTATTATGAACTGGTGTTATTCCACTAAACATACTTCAGTATTTTGATGATATCTTGATCTGTAGAGCTCCAAATAAGATGATTTCTGATTTGTGGTAAACTAGAGACATGGAGATACAAATGGTAAGAAGTAATTGGAATCTAATTCAGTCTCTAAGATATTTAAATTTTAGGTGGAAGTTGGGAATAGTGTATTATTTCAGTCTAACAATATTCTGAAACGTTTGGATTACAACTTTCAGATTTCTGAACCAAATTGAATGATTTTTGTGTCAATGGAAACATAAAACATAGGGGAACATGTTTCTAGAAGAAAGTGTTGCAAAATAACTTTAGTGTCGGGGTTAGAAAGAACATGCAAACTTGACCTGAAATGATGCTTTATGGAAAAATCTGGAAGTGGATAAGTGGCTAAGAAATGGATAGGTGTCCCAACTTTAAAAGTTGAGTTTTAAATAACCTTGACAGACAAGTTACTGTACTTGCCTTCATTCCTTTCTCTCGAAGTTTCTTCCCTTAGTGTATCTTTAACACAGAGTTTTTCATCAAAAACTCCACCAACGCTAAACTATGCTTACCCTTATCTTCTATTGTTACCACTTTGTCATCTGTTTCTTTTATCTCAAGAAAACCTGACCCAAACCCTATGTAAGATGAAGGACGTGAGTTGCATGAAAGTTAAAGCTTTGTGATGGTTGAAGATTTTGGAGTTTTACCAAGTAAAACATCTGCATATAGGCGTATCCAGAATTTGGAAACAAATGCTATTCTGGAGTGTACTGTGAGTAGACCGAGATGGTCCCACTACATTGATTGTTTTGTTTGAATTTTGTATTAATTGACTAGGATGATGTTATGAATGTGATTGATTGTGTTTGTTTCCAGACAGAAGGTCCGATGAAAGTGATGTATGAATGAAATATTGAAGTGCTCCTTGTATGTGAATTGGATGAAATATGTGATACATGACTTGGTTGTTAAATGCCAGACTCAGTTCCAAAGGAATGTGTGATTATGCACATAAATGAAAAAGTGATACTCAACTTTAATGTTGAATGCCAGACTATGGTCCAATGATATGTGAATGTGAGTGAATGACAATATGCAAATGTGATTGAGGCATTCCATTCCATGAATGCATGAAACATAATGGCAGTTGTGACCAGAGTAGCCACCGATCAGAGCTTCAAGCTCAACTTGTGAAAAAGAGCCACAATGTTGGACCCCAAACTTTTTCATTAAATGAGAAATTGTTGGTGATTAGTTATGTATAAAGAAAAGGAGAATTCTTGAATTTGAAATGAAATAGAAAAGATGGTTTAAGTACAAGATGGGTTATATGTGATATGTTGGAACTTAAAAGCTGGAAAAATGCAATTGAAACATGTTCATTGAGTATACTTTGGTGTTTTAGCCATAACTTTTGTTTTAGTTATCCAAATGAGAAGATTCTTGATTTGGGTTAAACTAAAGAGATAAGGCTACAAATTATCCGATGAAATCTAGTTTTAATTCAGTCTATAAGAATATCAATTTTCAGATTGAAGTTGAGCACATAATATTGTTTCAATATAAGAATAGTTCAGAAAGATTTGGGGTATAACTTTTAGAATATGGAACCAAATTGAATGATTTTGATCATTAGAAAATTAAGACAATGAGGAACATTTTCTTATAAGGAAGTGCTATCAAATTCCTTCAATTACATGATTAGAAAAGGGTCTTGATTTTTGGAAGGAGTTAAGTATGATTTAAATAATTTTGAGGTTTTGCTAGATTAATTATTTTATTTGGAGTTAATTTTGATGTTAATGTTGCTTGTCGAAATATATCAAGTATATGAAATTAAGTTTTTGAAAAAGTTTCATTTTGGGCAATAAGTTTCGAAATACATGTTATGAGGGTTTGGTGTAATCCATCCAAGAATTGTCACGTGCACGTTGACTAAGTTAAGGCTTTTCCCACCTACCCGCTAGTGGCACAGAGCTCCTTCATGGACTCCCTCAAGTTTACGACTACACAAGACCACTATGTGAAATTGAGTAGTTTGTCATGTTTATGGATTTGCCCAAACCACTTTGGTGTGCTTATGTGCTTATGATATATGAACAAGTTTGATGCATTCATGTTTTGTGGTTTGTAAATTTGATTATATGATGAGAATTTAAGAAACAAGTGTTTTATAGATTTCAATAAGAATTTTCTATGACAACGAACTTTTGAATGGTTTTACTTATATATTCATTATAAACTTGTTACCCACGAGCTTAAGCTCACCTCCTTTCATTTTCATATCCAGGTGATGAGAAAGAGATCGGGTGAACGAAAGTCAAGGCATTCATTTGATTATGCATATATTGTATCTTAAGTTAGATTGATGTAAAAATAAGACTTTAGACATATGTCGAGAATTATGGGATTTTGCATCTTTTGTTGTATTTCAGATTTTTTATGTTGATGATGTAATGTGTCTTAGAATGCCACTAAATCTTTGTAAATGCTTATCTTACGATGTTAATGACATATGAATTGGGTATGGATGATATGAGTTGAGTTGATGAACTTTGAATATGAACTACTGTTATATATATAAGATACCATGGAAAAGAAAGATAGAATTTTTGGTGAATGATGAGATGTTATTGAATACAAGGAGTCAATAAATTGAAGTTGAGAGTTGGATGAATTCCAATTGGTAGTTAAATTTTTATGAATGTTGTAATAGAGGAAGTGAAGTTGGGATAAATTTCAAGTTTTTCATAAGGGTAAATGGTATGTTCTGACTTTCAGGGGAAAAATTGATAAATTTAGGTAGAATTAGACAAAGTTGTCTTCATGAAAGTTGTATCTTGTCATTCAATCTTTCTAAGGATACAAAGTATGCAATTTTTGGATATCGGAGTTGGGAGTAATAATCATTACAAGTTAGGATGTTGTAAAGGAAGTAAAGCTTGTTCAAACATTGATTTTGTTTCAAATGAGAATGAGAATTGAGAAGTTCTTTTTGTATGATTATGTTTCTTTAAAGTTTGGATACAATGGATGTGCTTATCCATGGTTGGGATTTCCAATTGTTGCTAGTGTTAGAATAGCTTGTTGAAATTGGAAAGATTGTGGGTGATGAATCCTTTGGAGATGAGATTCAACGATGTTTTTAGTAATTAAATGGATTGGAATTGGTTTTTGGCACTAGAAAGGTGGTATTGGAGAAGAGTATGAGGAAAGGGGATGTTAGGATGGGTTTAGGACCCTTTGGAGGGGTTTTGGAGGGTGAAAAATTCGTTTCACCCAAAGGTTACACATCCTACCCGTGTAAAATCACACAGGCCGTGTGTTTCTGGCGCAGGAGCACAATTCCACCCAAAAATTACATGGTCTGCCCGTGTTGTTTACACAACCTGCGCATTTTGACCTCAAAACGACAGAATTTTATTTTGGTATCTTCATAAAAGTTGTAGATCTAGAAGTCTTCTTTCAAACCGTCTAAAAACATTGTTAATCCGACACATGTAGTGAGAATTATGGCAATTGTACCAAGGCATGTACAATATAAGTAAGGACATGAACATGTTGGATTTATTTGGCCATAACTTCTTCGTCCGACCTCCGATTGAGATGATTCTTGAAGCGATAGATTCCTAAGAAGTTTTTTACCTCTAGAAAAAATTGGAAGCCTTTGGTATTGAATTGAAAAGGCTTGATGGACAGAAATTGAGGGGTAATTTGAGGGAGCATGTTTGGGCCATGAACATACTTTGGATTTTCAGGCATATCTTGAGCTATAAGGCTCCAAATGAGGTGATTCTTGCTCCCAAATAAACTAGAGACTAAGAGATACAATTTTGAAGAATTCAATTGTGATTATTGTTATTTTTCTATGTGAACTCGTCCTTTTTGGTTTGAGATGTTAGAAGAATGATGATGAACCGATGATGTTCAAGGAAATTCCATACAATTAAGCTCACATTTTATGGTTCAAGTGTTGGGCTCCGGAAACAAGCAGGAACCAACAGTTATGGTATCAAAGCCAAGTTATGAATCGATGATGGTTCAAGAGTTGGGTTCCGAAATCGACACCCAATATTTATGGTATCAAAGCAAGAGTTGGATTCTTGAAACAAGCAGGATCAAACATTTACAAGAGTTGGATTCCGGAATCAAGCGGGATCCAACACTCGACCTCAAAAGTGATTCATAGCCTCAGGCTCAACATTTAATAATCCCTATATGGGATAGTTATCAATGATCCCTATATGGGATAGTTATCAATGAGTCCATTATCCAATAGATATGGGATAGTTAGGCATTCGATTACAACAAAGTAACAAATGGAAAGTGAGTCTCATGTGCACTGCATATGCATAATAGGAATGATTAAATTGTATTGAATATGAAATGTGAAATGATGTGAATGTGATTTATGTGTTATGTGACTAGGTGAGCCATCGATGATGGTCACTCATTGAGTTCACAAAACTCACCCAAAATTTGCAACTATTTTTCAGGATTAGAAGAATACCCCATTAGGCAAACGGGAGTATCTTTACAGCATACAAGTAAGGGATAAAGGTCGGGATCAGTTTTTGTCTGTATTGTACTTCTTTCTTTTCATACTGAATTGTATATTCCATAAATTTGTGTATCATATGTATTTGAATATTTCGATATGTAATAACATTTGAAATTGGAAATGATTTGTATTTGAATTTGGGCCTAAGTGACTAGTGAAATGCTGAGGAGTTGTGTACTGGTTGTAACTTTGTGATTGAAAATATTTATGAATAAAATGGGCCAACTTGATTATTGGATTTTCGCATACGTTTTTGTTTTAAAATAATTATACTGGGTTTTGATTATTTTAGCGCATTAGCATGCCATCCTCGTAGGGCACGGGCTCAGATATGCCTCAGGATGTCGGGAACGTGTCTTGCAGGAGTGGGGTGCTACTTGGGAAAGGTTCAAGGAGATGTTGAAAAGATGCTGCACCATAGTCTAATGCTTTGGATGCAAATCGAAACATTTTACAATGGGCTGAGTCAAACCATTAGCTAGTTTATAGATGCAGTATCTGGGGGTACATCCAAAAACAAGACACTAGAAGCAGCCCATGACTTAATAGAAGACATGGCTATGAATAACTAGTGGTACTAGTATAAAGCACAAATCAATAAGCCAATTGGAGTTTATGAAGTGGACACAGTTGGCAAGCTAAGTAGAAGCCTTGAGCAAAAAGATAAATAGACTTATGATGGCTCTACAAGGTCTTGTGATGCAATGTGAGGTGTGCGAGCTAGAGCATCAAGGTCAAAATTTTCAATCAGTACAACTTGAGCATATGGGCTAGTTAGGGAATTCTCCTAGACCCCAAAATAATTCATATAACAACACGAACATTCCAAAATGAAGGAATCACCCTAACTTCTCTTCAGGAAATTAGGGCTAAGTGAGAGATAACCCTCCAGTTAGATTCTAGTAGCAAGCACTTCAACCACAGAAGTCTTCATTAGAAGAGATGATGTTGAAAATTATTTAGGAACCAAATGTCCAACATTAGAGAACGGAGGCTTCCATACATAACATGGAGATTCAGATCGAACAACTTGCCAAGATAATGGTAGAAAGACTAAAGGGGAGTTTACCTAGTACAAGGGAAACGAATCCTAAGGAACACATAATGGCAATCACCCAAATGATTGAGAAAAAGCTCCAAAAAGAGAAAAAGGTGACTACTGAGAGTCCCTTAAAAGCTGAAGATGAACTACATCAGAAAAAAGTCAAGGAATACTGTTATGTCATCCTATATCCAGCTAAAGTGAAGAAAAACTAGATGGATGCAGAGTTAGGTAAATTTATTAATTTTTTAAAACAAATTCACAATAATTTACCCCTTATTGAAGCTCTTGTGTAGTTACCGAAGCATAGGGAAACATTGAAAAGAGCTATTATTAAACAAGGAGGAAATGGAGAAGTTAGAGACTACTATGCTAAGTGAAAGGAGCTTAGAAGATTAGAAAAGTAAACTACTAGATAAGTAAATAGATTCAAGGAGTTTTTCTATTCCTTATCAAATTAAAAGTTTAAAAATAGGTAAAGCTTTAGTTGACGTATGGGTTGGTATTAATATGGTGCCTTTTTCATTGTTTCAAAAATTGGGAATATGAGAACTTAACTCGAGTAGAATAAGCGTGCAACTAGTTGATAAATTAGAAAGATATCCTAGGAGAATTGTAGAAGATTTACCATTTAAGGTTGATAAGTTTATATTCCTAACTGATTTTGTGATTCTTGGCATATAGGAGGATATGAAAGTACCTCTAGTCCTCGGTTGGCCCTTTTACCGAGTACTAAGTCAATAATAGATGTTGATGATTGCAAGTTAACATTAAGGGTGGATGAAGAGGCCATTTTTAGAATTTCTAATGTCATTGATCTTTTCCTTGAATTTACAGATATAATTGTACCTAATCAATCTTGTCATGATATTCTACATGATTCTATCGAAAAAGGTCCACCAGAGGACCCTCACAAGTTTAAGGGAATAAATCAAAAGAGAAATGGGGCTTTAAGCGATAAAAGGTAGCCTACTTACAAGTCATAGAACCTATGGTAAGGCTAAAAAAGAATAATTAATACAAGCTACCTTAAGCTTAAAAGGTACATCGACAAGCTCTACATAGGAGGTAATAAATAAATTAGTTTAATTTTTATTTTCAATACCATCGTATTTTATTCGCTATAATATTAGTATATGATTTATTTAAATCTTACTTGTGATGTGTTTTAGGATAGAAAAATTGAGCATTTAATGAGATTGTGCACAATTTGTTGGACCCCGAACTTTTGATGAAAATTAGAAATATTAAAATGAAATTAAATGAGAAAGAAATTGGTGAGACA
>JANIHZ010000006.1:33633478-33644485 GCA_027478365.1 Erythroxylum rufum | reverse complement strand
ATTTAAATATATTATCATCTGCGACGTTTGATCACAGACGTCGCAGAAAGTCATGTTTTTTACGACGTCTAACACACCTCACAGAAAGTCATGCTTTCTACGACGTCTAACAGACGTCATAGATTGTCATGCTTTCTACGACGTCTAACAAATGTCGCAGAAAGCTATGTTGTTTCCACGACGTTTAATTCAAATAACGCTCATTCGCTTACGCTTTTACGACGTTTCCCCAAACGTCGACAAATCACCTATGCTTCCTCGACGTTTTCTACAAAACATCGATAAAAATGTTTCCTTACTCCCTCTTCAACGACGTTTGGTGTGACTTTTTTAGAAACGTCACAAAAAATGTTCAACGACGTTTTTCTAACATTTGCGACATTTTTTAAACGTCGCAGATTAGGTATTTTTCTTGTAGTGAGAATATGGACAAGAAAATGAAGAATTCAGCATGACCTATAAGATGCATGACTGTGTATCCAATTACACGACCATCTATAATCACAAAATGGGTGTTTTTACGATGCATAGCTTGATGCATGACCATGCATCCAACTGTTCTTCTTCCCAGAAACCTAATTTTTGCTAAAAATGGACATTTGAGTGGCCAAATATAAGATGAATCATTTTTGGAACATGAAAGGAGGCATAAACCTTACTTCTTTGGGATCTATGGAGGGTTAATCTTCCTTCTTCCAATTCATAGGGGAAATCAAAGAAAAACGCATTTGGGCATCTCTTTATTGTGTATTGTTGATTTTCTCTCCTTGGAAATTATTTATGTTATTCTTAGCTTAATGTTTTAGGTATTCATGTATAAATGATTAATATTCTTGTTCTTGATAGATTGTTTATGTACGAATCCAATTCCCAGAACATGGAATACAATACATAATAGTTGTATTTTCAATTCTTTTGTGGTAAACTAGGTGATGAATCATTAGGGATAACATGAAATAGATTAAATGGCTCGAGCTTATGTGGATGTTGCCTAGATTAACCTGTTTTCATAGTTTGTAATGTGACTTTCCTACTAAATCTAGAAAGCTTATTCTAGGTTGTTTGATAGCTAGGTTTAGTTAAAGAGCTTATTTTGATTAAAAACGTCCAAAGGGAGACCAAGGTTAATAGAGCTCTTACTATTAACCTACGATTAATAAATTCTAAGAGAGGTGTGAAATCAATAAGATGATGAAGTATATTTATTTGTGTATAGGCAGAGATTGAACCAATAACCAGATTCCAAACTCATTCGTTAATTTTCTCGCTTTTGTACTATTTAATTTGAATTACTTTCATTACTGCAATTTTACTTTATTTTATCTTTCGAATCCAACCAAAACCCCTTAAACACCAATTATTTCATTAAAAAAGCTACATACACACTCTCTATAGATACGATCCCTACTCTCCACTATTATAAATTTAGTTGTGTGGAGTTAGGTTTTATTTTCTAGTGCATTCGACATGCATCAGTTTCTAACACACTTTTCTCCTAAACTATGGATTCTTTTATTTCTTTTATAACTAGCACACAGTTTGTGGTACAATCATAGCTTAAGTTATTTTGCTCTACTAATTTTCTTAAATGCCATTCAATCTTTCCCCAAGTTATTTAGTAGGCAATTTCTTTTCTTATATTTGATATGCATAGGGTGTAGGATGGTATATAGACTTGGATAAGACTGCATGATTGAAATCAAGCATCTATTGAAGCTACACAAGGTTTAAAGCAAGGAAGCCATGAAAGAGGATTATAAAGATTGTAAAGGAATCAAGTGTAAGTGCTAAAAGTTGTTTTGAAGGACACTGGAACACCACTAATGACGAGTAAAGCAAAGAAAGCCAAAGAAACTCTCAACGAGTGTGGATCTTTTTGTAAGAAGTAAAACTTTTCTTCTTTACAAGAAACAAAATAATAAAGGAGCTAGGTTGACTTATACCTGGTGCTAGACTCATCTTTGTTACTCATTTGCAAAGTTTTAGAATAAAACTAGTACTGAACTTATAGTTTAATTGTTTATGATTTGTTATTTAAAAATGTTGTTTTCTTTAAAGACTTTAGTTCTTAGGATTTTATGCACATTAAAAACTATCTTATAGATGTAAATAAGAATATAAGTTTATTATTATTGATCAATTAAAAACCTTTGAGGTATTTTTCTTTAGTCTTTTAGATGTTCTCTAATAACTTATGATATTATCTAACTTGCTAATGGTAATCGCACCCTATAATCTTATCAACCCCATATCATATATTGGTAAATATGATGATTCATATTATTATTCTAATTTCATTTATTTATGTTTCAATATTCTTATCTCTTCTTCCCATACATCAATTTCCTTTGTTTTTCCATAACATTCTTAAGATTCATTAAAAATAGATTGTTTTTAAGTTCCTTATTCCTTATTCTTTGATTTTACATGTTAATAAAAAAATAAGAGAAGAAAAAAAATCAACATTCAATAAGGTATTGTGAAGAGAAGGGTTAGTAAATAGAAGCTTCTAAAAGGTCCTATATAAAACTTGCAAAAGGGGCTAGCAATTGCATTATCCTTTATAAGTAAGGATTATTCCTAATCCAATAAGGAAAGGTTATTATATACATCATAACATTTTGTTTACTATTTTTTATTGCTTTTCATGTTGCTATAGTTATTTATTATCGAGTTCTTATTCTTCTTCTCCATTCAATATACTTAGGTTTAATAAAACTTAACTCTTATTTTGAGCTTTCATATTTCTTGGCCTTTAATTATGTTTTCTTTGTTTACTTCAATCCAATTTGCTTCTTTTGGAGTTACTTGATAGAGGAGATGATTAAAACTAGCCTTATTAATATATTAACGAGCTTGCAAAGAGCCTTTAATTAAGGGTTTAGGTTGTGAATTTTAAGAGAAATACAAGAGAGAGTACTTTTGTTATTATCTTTTTCTTGCAAGTTCACTATGACTCAAAACTCTTCTAAAGACAACAAAGAAAGTGATGAGGATAGAGTGGGGGATATAATGGGAGTTTATTATGAATATAATACAAGGTCATTATAAGTATCTTATTAGGCAATTTGGTGAAGTGAGGGATAGGTTGGAGAAGCATGAAGCTATCATAGCTAATTTACAACATAACTCACCTTTTCCTATTAGAATGGATGACTTTGAGGTTTATAATGAGGCTGAGGGTGTTGCCACCAACTTGTGGGAGTTAAACCTAAATAGAAGTAGAGGAAAAAGAGGTAGAAGAGAATGTACAATGGGAAGGAAAAAAGGAGGCATGATTAGGTTTGGGTGTGAAAAAGGATATGTGGAAATTGTGGATAAAAAATATATGTAGAACTATGATGAATATACAACCTTTTAAAGGTAGACCTAGATGTCTATTTGGAGTGGGAGAAGACAGTGAAGTTAGTTTGGATCATTATAACTTTTCAAAAGATAAAAAGATTAAATTGCCAATAGAGGAGTTTAGTGATTATACTTTGGATTAGAGGGATCAACATATTCTAACTAAGAGAAGGAATTAAGTACTGCCTTAAAACTTGAGAGGATATGAAATGATTATGAGAAATTATTTTTGTGCCAAGTTCCTATTATAAAGAGATATACCAAAGTTTGTAAATGTTTACTCAAGATTCCAATAATGTAGAGGAGTACTACATGGAGATGGAGGTTACCATGCTTAAGACAGATATGAAGGAAGATAAAAAAGCAATAATGATTTATTTCATTTATGGGCTAAATCTAGAAATTGCCAACATTGTAATGCTATACTATTATATGAAGTTAGAGGGTGTGGTTAACATGACCATAAAGGTAGAAAGATAACTCAAAAAGAGTTCTATTAACCACTTATTGTGTTTTTAGTGTAGATTATGGAGCAAAACAAGGGGTAAAAAGGATGAAAAAGCTCTAAAGCCTAGATATGAAGTAACCAGACTATAAGTGTCAGCCCTAAGTGGAGAGAAAGCTAAACCTAATTCCTCTTCAACAACTAGGAACTAAGATTTCAAGTTTTTAAAGTTTTTAGGTAGAGGCATATAGCTTCATAACAACTAAATAAGAGGGTGACGATATTGAGGGAGGATAGAGAGTATATGTCTAAAAGTAAAGAGGAGGCAAATGAGTGTATGCCAAGTTTAGAGGAAGCTAATAGTGATGAGTATATTAAGAGGCCTCCAAACCAAATGGTGTTAGTCATTGAGAGGGTATTGAGTATATATGTGGGAGTCGATGATGCAAATGAATAATGAGGTAATTTCTTTTGCACAATATCTTTCATTAAGGATCAACTTTACTTTTATAATTATAGATTAAGGGAGTTGTGCAAATCTAGCTAGTGTGGAGTTAGTGGAAAAGTTGGGACAACCAACTACAAAGCACCCTAAACTATACAATTTATAATGGTTGAATAAGAGTGGGAAGGATAAGGTAACAAAGTAAGTGCTAGTTTTCTTTATCAATTGAGAGGTATAAGGATGAGGTGCAATATGACATGGTTCCTATACAAGCTAGTCATATTCTTTTAAGGCATCTTTAGTAATTTAATAGGAGAGCCATACAAGATGGTTAGAAGAATCATTATTCCTCTATCATGAATGTAAAACTGATCATCCTTGCTATATTTTCACTAAGGCAAGTTTATGAAGATCTACTCAAGATTTGTGAAGAAGAGCGAGAGAGAATGACAAAATTTTGGCAGCGTGTTGTACACTAGTCAAAATAAAATAACTAGACTACTACTATAGCAGGGGTGAATCTAGGTCGATCCCACAAAGAGTGTGTGCAAAGTTTATGAATTAAAATTAATTGGTGTTTACGAAAAAGGGAGTTTTGGATTTTTTAAACAAGAAAATACAATGAAACTATACTAATAAAAACAAATTAAAGAAAATATGAGAAAAATGAGAAATTCGGTAGGGACCCAGTTCTTTGGTTCAATCTTGGCCTACATCCTAATTAAGCATATTTCATTGATTTGTTGTTCTCAAACCTCTCCTATCAACTATTAATCATTGGTTAATAATTAACCCAAGTTTTTCCTTAGGTTTTATTTAATCAAGATACGATTGTTAATTAACCTAACCTCTAAATAACCTAGGATACGATCTCTAAATTTAACTAGGCAGTAGCATTATGAATTATGAAAACCGATTAATCAAGGCAACAACCACATACGATGTGTCATTTAACCTAGGACATGTTATCCCTAATGATTACGAATCATTAGTTGCTACATATGAATTTCAACATAATAATTACAGATTATATCAAAATTCTGGCAATCGATTTGCAATTAAACAATTCAATGAATACATTAAAATCATCTTTTCACTATATCCAATGGGTTTATATAAAAATAACTGAATAATAATGAAAATTCGATTATCTATATATAATAACCAAATCAATTAACATAGGATAACAAAATCGATTTCTAATGAGAGAAAGAAACAACAAAACAATAAAATTACTTAACCCGGGTTGTCAGCGTCGATGTCGCCTTCGAATTGACGTCAGGACATCTAGCTCACCATGGATCTCTCCCTAAAAAAATGCTTCAGCCCCCATCATATATCCCTAGCCAAAACCCTTTGGTTGCTCTCTTCACTGTGCCTCCCTCTCTTCTATTTCATGCCACTGAATTCACTCCATTTCTATTGCTCCTCCTGTTCTCCTCATTGTGCTATGATGTGACAAATTAACTTATTGGGCCACATTACTGTTCATACCTCACTTAAAAACTCACGGACCTCTTCTATTGAACGATACGTTTAACGCAATTGTCTGCGTTACAGAGGATGTCTGTGTGAAACGTAGACTGCATTTTGCTCTAACCTCTAGTTGCTGTGCTATGTTTCATCTCCTGCCTTGTCCTCCTGCACTATATTTTCTTCATCTTGCACTGCCCTTTTTGTCTCTTTTTCTAACTGTCCATTTCACTATTCTTTGCATTTTTCCTTCTTTTAATTTTCTTCTTGTCTTTTAATTTTCTTCTTCTTACTCCATAAAGACAAGTAAAAATTAATCTTTAGAAAAGGGCCAAAATATAGAAGAGCTTTCGACTCACTTTAATTTCTTTGCTTACAAATTGTTTCTAAAATCATAAATTAAAGTGAGTATCTTAAGCATTTTCATATCATTAATCGCTAAGTGTAAATGATTAAATATATCGACAATTAAACACATATTAATTTCCCCCACACTTAGCTTTTGTCCGTCCTCGGGCAAAACATCCAAATTAAGCTCAAAGACCCGAAACATTTACCTAATTCTTATATGTTCCAAGACTATATAATCATAACCAAAGAAGAATGACTTTCAAAAATGATAGCAAGAATTCAACATTCAATGCTTCTACTCATGATAATCAATAAGCATCATATTCAGAAACTGAGCAATTTAATGGTAGACTTAAAAAATGTGTTTAAGTAAAATATATCTATAGGTATACTCAACACCATTCATGATCATGCCATTCCACAACTTTGCATATCATTTCATTTCTCTACCATTAATGTTCACATTCAAAATCATTAATCAAAGGACTTTTCAAGGTTGCAATGTGGTAAGGTTAGATGTGTTTGGGTCAAGTAGTGTGAAAGCCATCAAAGCTAGTGAAACAAAAGTAACAGTCAATCAACAACTGGGTGCAGTTAGCTATGACAAATGCAACATTTATATTTCACAACCCCATTCAACTCTCACAGACCAACCACATGAAGCATATACATTAATCTGAAGGAATCACTCATATAATTTATGCCAACAATACATTGAAACCACAAGAGTGAACCTTCTAAGCCAACATCTACCTCATATTCAACATACTCAAATAACACATTCATTATATGTCTAGGAAGATGCATTAATCATAAATAACTTTGCTCCTTGATAAATTTATTTAAACAAAAACTTTTCATTTTCACTTTCTTTTCTCTTCTTGTTCTTTTCTCTTCTCTTTTCTTTCTTTCCCTTTCTTTTTTTTTACATTAAAAGAAACTACATTAACATGGGTATTTTAATGATAAGATATAAAACAACATCCTAATATTATAACCAACCCTCACATATATACACCCTCACACTTATAATTTTGTATACCCATAAACTCAACAATCACAAATGTTCCACTAGCTTTTTGGCTTAGGTAGGACATTTGGTTAAGTTTAAAGCATGTAATACAGTTAATACAAAAAGAAAGGTATAAAGCTCAAAGGGGTTTATCAAGGGAAAAATCATGTCAATAGGATAGGTTATTTGGATAATATAGTTTATGAAAACAAAGAATGCCTAATCATATCTATGTTAATGCATATACAAAAAATGCGGTCTCGAATAGAAATTCAATGTAAAATTAGGATGCACATATCTTGAATGTCACACATTATCAAAAGACAATGAGACTGATATGGATGTTTTAGCCTAATAAGGCTCAGAATCACACCAACTTTATCTACCACTAGTCACTATTCTTCTAAAGATAATGCACATTAACCAATCACAAGAGCAATAGTACATGCCAAAGTTACTAAGAAATTCTCTAGTCAATTCACACTTTAATCATGATTACATAGTTCTAGAAGCAACAGAAAACAAGAAAACGTTTGTTTGTTTTATTCTTTCTCTCATTTTGATTGAAAACTTAAAACAAGTAAAACAAACAAATTCAAAAACACATATGCATATAAAAAGTAATGCGGAAATGTAAAGAAAAAGAAATCTAGTTCCCTTAGGTTGCCTCCCAAGAAGCGCCTTTGTTTAGAATCGTTGGCTCGACTCCTTCTTCAGGTATTACAATTAGCTCCACTTCTAGCCAAGGTAGTTCTAGATAGGGCCTTAGTTTATCATCATCCTCATTCAACGTCTTCCTTATCCTCAGATTCTCAATCCTGACTGAGTCTATATTCTTCATCATTTAATTCCTCTAATCTGTTATACAAAGGTAAAGAGTTGGAATAAAAAATAATCATAGACTCAGTACTTACCTCCGAGCTAAAAGGTGTGTCCCTTTCGGCTTCGAGCTCCTTCTCAACGTCTTCGACATAAGCAATTCGTTGAGAATTGACCTCAAAATTCTCAAGTTCCTCATCACTTTATAAAGTTTCCACAAAAATGTCCATCGGGTGCACCTCGGGTTGATACGACTGCTCCTCTTTACTTTGCGGTTCCAAATGATTAATATCTCCCCATCAAGGCAATGCATCTTGCTAGAATTGCAGAGCATCTTGTCAGATTTGCTGTACACCTTACCGAAACAACTGTTGCATATTTTGTTGGAATTACTGCATATCCTATTGTAGACTTTGTTGAAATTAGAGATTGTTAGCAATCACAACATTCATCAATTCTTCCAGAGAAATACCTGAGTTTTGACAAGAAGCTTCTAGTCTGCACGGGAATTGTTGTGTGTCTTATAAACTATCATAGAAGTAATTTTGATGATTATCCCATCCATAACAAAATTTAGGTTGATTAGTCCAAACATTGTTATAGGATTGAGAATATCAGCTATATAAAAGAAATTACTTCCATCCATATCAAATTATTTTTTTAAACACGAAACAAAAAAATGAAAGATCACAAAATAACTGAAAAGAAATCAATTACGAACAAATATATACGAAATACCAATTAAATCATAAACAAAAACTAAAATACCGCACTCCCCAGCAACGACGCTAACATTTTGGCAGCATGTCGTAATGCTAGTCAAAATAAAATAACTAGACTAGTACTATAGTAGTGGTGAGTCTAGGTCGATCCTATAGAGAGTTTGTGCAAAGTTTATGAATTGAAAATAATCAGTGTTTAGGAAAAAGGGGGTTTTGGATTTTTTAAACAGGAAAATAAAATGAAACTAGACTAATAAAAACAAATTAAAGAAAACATGCAAAAAATGGGAAATTCGGTAAGGCCTGGTTCTTTGGATCAATCTTAGCCTACACCATAATTAAGCATATTTTATTGATTTGGTTATTCTCAAACCTCTCCTAGCAACTATTGATCGTGGGTTAATAATTAACTCGAGTTTTCTCTTAGGTTTTGTTCAATCAAGATACGATCGTTAATTAATCCTAACCACCGAATAACCTAGGATACGATCTCTAGATTTAATTAGGCAGTAGCATTACGAATTAGGAAAACTGATTAATCAAGACAACAACCATATACGATGCGTCATATAACCTAGGTCATGTTATCCTTAATGACTATGAATCATTAGTCGCTACACATGAATTTCAACATAACAATTATGAATTATATTGAAATTCTAGCAATGGGTTTGCAATTAAACAATTCAATGAACACATTAAAATAATCTTTTCATAATAACCAATGGGTTCATACATAAATAACCGAACAATAATGAAAATCTGATTATCCATACACAATACCCAAATCAATTAACATAGGATAACACAATCAATTTCTAATGAGAGAAAGAAACAATAAAAAAATATAAAAAAATACTTAACCCAGGTTGTCAGTGTAACATTCCGTTACCCATGTGAGGGCTAGAATTGTGAATTATGTTAATTTATGAGAAAATAGGAAAATATACATCATGCATGAATTAATTGTGACATGCACATTTTTGCACATTCATATGATTGTACATGCATTGATTGGAATTTTTTGGGTATAATTGAGTTATTAACGCGATTAAAATGTGATTTGACAATTTTGGTAATATTTCGGGTATTTCAGAATTTTTAGTGAATTTTTGGAAATTTGGTGTAATTTTTGGACTAAAGAAAATATTGATTTATTGGCCAATTATAGTGTGACACGTGGACTAAGTAAATCTATGACAAATAGTCTATGTATATGTGTGATACGTGGACTGCTAGTTGTGACAAATGGCTTGAAAAAGTGAGGACACATGTGAGGCATGCAAGTATACCGAGTATGGTGTTTGGAGTTAGGTTGATGCATGGTGACTGACCTTCTCGGTGAAGAAACACTTAGCATCGGGATATGTTTTTAATCTGTTCTCCTTGCTGGAATCCATAGCCAAAACAAGTAAGTAGCTTTTGTTGATGTTAGTTTTCGGTGTAGAAATGTACCGACATGACTGAGTTCATGAAGTTGATTTTAGAATTTAGATTTGTCCAAAACTATGTTGAATGAACTCTAGATTGGAAGATATGTTGTTCATGTATGAAGTGTTAACAGAGTTGTGTTTCGAATGAGTTAGAGGATTGGTTACAAGTTATTGGAGTAATTGATGTGAGATTGAGTTTCAGAAAAATTACAGTAGAGTGAGAGAAAGTGAATTCTGGGTTTAAAAAGAATCTGGAAAGTGGGGAAGATGAGTTTTTGTGATCATATATCGCTACCTCCATTTTTGTTCTCGTCGCGACTAATTCCTTTTTGTTCGCCGCGACGTGCAACGCACCTTTAAGCTCGTCGCGACTCATTCCTTTTTGTACGCCGGGCCGCGTGACACACCCTTGAGCTCTTTGCGGCAACCGTTGCAAAAAAATCCTAAGAAAAACTGATTTCTGGACTGTACGTCATGACTTCACTTTTTGTTCTCGTCGCGGCGAGGTCCCTCCCTTGGCAGCTCGAACATACTTTAGTATTTTGGCCATAACTTTCTCTGTAGTTATCAAAATGGGGTGATTTTTTATTTTTTATAAACTAGAGACATAGGGATAAAACGTTTATGAAGCAATGGAGTTTTAATTATGTCTCTATCATTTTCAAGTTTTGATTGGAAGCTGAGTTAAGAATTCTGCTGAAGCTTAAGAATAGTCTAAACTATTTTAAGTATATATTTTGGTATACTAAACCAAATTGAATGAGTTTGGTGTCATTATAAAATTAAGAAATGGGAGAACAACTTTACAGAAGGATGTTCTATCTAATTTGGTCATTTACCTTATTAGATTTAACATGGAAAGTTGACCCGTATGTGTATTAGAGGAAAAGTCTGAAGTGGTCAATGAAGTTATGAAATTGTTTGACATTGTTTTGCTTTGGTCCAATTGTAAATATACATGG
>JANIHZ010000006.1:33450764-33474952 GCA_027478365.1 Erythroxylum rufum | reverse complement strand
CCCTATTCCTCTGCGATCACTCCTCTACTCTTTGCTTATTTCTCCTAACGTAGAAACGAGTTATCGGAGGTCTATCATACTCCTCAACAGTACTCGTCTGTTTGAGATTGGCTAATTCTCCTAGCGGGTTAGTGCTTAACGGGGGACCAAATCTTGTGTTGCATTGTGACTTGAAGTCCTCCCACCACATTCGTGGTATCTCCTGTTCCACTTGGTAATATCAAAGTTGGGCTTCCCCTGTCAAGTGAAATGCAGCCAAGCCTACTTAATCCTCTTCTGCCGTCCGTTGGCTCTAAAAGAACTGATCTTGTCGGATTATGTAGCAGTATCTAGAAGATCGTATAGGAACCATATAAATCCTTGATTTTTAGGGATTATAATAAGATAAAAATTTCCATGTATCTTAGGGAATCTGCTGTATATTTAGTATAGACAATTGTATATATATACTATGGCTGTAACCTACTGATTATGAGGATGAAATTATTCTTCTATGCTATTATTTTCACATGGTATTAGAGTTGTTGGCTCTTTCCTAAAAAACCCTGATTTGTTTCTCTGGTCATACTGATCAAGAGCATCATCTCCACTGTCCCCTCTCAACGTCCTAGGCTTATCACTCAATTTCCTGTTCCTTTCCTTAGCCTTACCTAATCAATCATGTCAGAATCACCTAGCAGTTCTGCTGAAATCATCATCTCCATGGTCGAGAACACTATTGCTGCCATACCTGGAGATTTGCAGAATATTCAAGTTGCATGCCGATTGAATGGAAAGAACTATTTAAAGTGGTCACAACTGGTCCGCACATTCCTAAAGGGGAGAGCGAAATTGAGCCATTTAATGGGCACTGGTCCTTCATAGGATGATCCAAGATTTGCGGCATGGGATGAACAAGACTCCATGGTGATGTCCTGGTTATGGAACTCAATGCTGCCAGAGATGAGTGACACATGTATGTTCCTCGAAACTGCTGAGGAGATTTGGGAGGCTATTCGATAGACTTATTCCAAAGTTAATGATGCTGCACGGATCTATGAGATTAGGACGAAAGTTTCAGCAACTAAACAAGAGACTTGGACTGTCATTGAATAGTCGAGTCTCTTACAAAAGTTTGTGGCAAGAGATGGATCATTATCAATGTATCCAAATGTGTTGTAGTGAAGATGTAGCAATTCTGAAGTGTTTTGTGGAAAAGAATTGTATTTATGATTTTTTGGTAGGTTTAAACGTAGAATTTGGTGCTGTTAGGGTGTAGATTTTGGGAAGACAAGACCTACCGTCTCTAAATGAGACAATTGCTATTATACGTGTAGAAGAGGGTCATCGAAGTGTTATGCTTGAACCTCAAGGAGGGGATGGTTCTGCACTCATTACCAAGGCCACGAAATTGAAGGAGGGTAACAATCGTACTACTATTCCTAGAGTGGACTCATCCAAACCTTTTAATCGGGATTTCTTATTCTGCACATACTGCAAGAAGCATTGGCATACTAGGGAAAAATGATGGAAACTTCATGGTAAGCCCAATCGAAGTGGGAACGACCGATGTCAAGCACATATGGTGAGTACTTCGTCAACTAATGAAGAAAATTCCAAAAAACCTATCCTTGAGTTTCGTGCCAAAGAAATGGAGAAACTAAAAACCTTTGTGGAGTCCTTTGAGAAGCCAACATGTATTTGTTCATTGGCGTTTTCAAGTATTTCTTCTTCTTCTAATCCTAATGCCTCAGAAAGAAATTCCCTTCCTATGTGGATAATTGATTCCGGAGCAACAAACCATATGACTTGTTCCTCTAAATACTTTATCTGTTATAACCCCAACCGTAGCCATAAAAAGATCACAATAGCTGATGGATCTATTACCACCGTAGCTGGTCAAAGGGATACTTACATAAACAAGGACCTTACACTAAGAAATGTCCTCCATGTTCCTAAACTATTTGCAAATCTTATTTCCATTCAAAAATTAACCACATATTCTAATTGCAGCATAACCTTTTTTCCTTCACATTGTGTCTTTCAGGAGCTAGGCACGAAGAAGATGATTGGATGTGCTAGTCAGTGAGAAGGTCTCTATTTTGTGGAAAAACAACACAGTAAACCAATAGTTGGAAAATCCTTATCTACATCTTTTTTCTCAGAATCTGTCATGTCAAACTAAGATAAAATTTGGCTTCATCATCGTCGTTTAGGTCACCCGTCTTTTATAATTCTGAAGTTGATGTTTCCTTCATTGTTAAGAGGTCTTATGTCTGAAATTTTTCATTTTGATGATTCTGAACTTGCAAAGCACAAACGTGCTTCCTTTCCTATAAGCAACAATAAAACCTTTGTTCTTGTCTCTCATTCATAGTGATATTTAGGGACCTTCTACCATCCCAAATGTTTCGGGTGCTAGGTGGTTTGTTTCATTTATTGATGATTGTACCCGAGTCACATGGCTTTATATGGTTTGTTTCATTTATTGATGATTGTACCCGAGTCACCTGGCTTTATCTTTTGAAAAACAAATCTGATGTTAGTACTATTTTTTCTAGTTTCTACAACATGATCCATACTCAGTTTGATGTCAAAATTAAGAGATTTCGATCAGATAATGCCAAGGACTATTTCAATCAAACCCTTTCGTCATTTTTCAGAAAACATGAATTATTCACTAGTCATCATGTGTTACTACCCTACAACAAAACGAGGTAGCTGAGAGAAAAAATTGGCATCTCCTGGAGATCACTAGAGTTTTGTTGTTTCATAAAAATGTTCCAAAACAATACTGGGGTGAAGCAGTATTAACTGCTGCCCATTTTATTAACAAACTTCCAACATGGGTTCTTGGGTTCAAAAGTCCAGTTGACATTCTTACAAAATTTTTCCCAAATTTTTCTATGTCAAACAATCGGATACCTCGAAGCTTTAGTTGTGTTGCATTTGTTCATATCCATTCTCACAATAGGAGCAAACTAGATCCACGAGCTTGTAGATGCATTTTTATTGGATATTCCTTCACACAAAAAGGTTACAAATGTTTTCATCCACCTTCTAAAAAATTCTTTATCTCAGCTAATGTCACTTTTGTTGAACATGAATCTTTTTTTCAGCATACCTATCTTCGGGGGGAGACCTTGAGTGAAGATAAAGCAAAGGATATGTTTCTTCTAGATCCTAGTTTTGATCAATCTCAACCCACCGTGCCTAAATCCACTTCTTCATCAATTGACAAACAGCCAACCATATCTATTGACAAATAGCCACTGCAAGTCTATTCTAGGAGGAAGGGGCCAGTCTCTCGACCAGCACAAGTTCAGTCTCCCATTCGTGCTGCTGCTTAATTTCCAGCTGATAATTTCACACTAGATGGTGAGCCAAGAGTTGAGTCATTTGAACCAGCAGAAGAATCGAAAGAAACAAGTACTGATGACCTACCAATTGCACTTAGGAAAGGAACAAGAACCTGCACAAAAAACCCATTGTCTTCTTTCATGTCTTATTAGAATCTATCCCAAAAACATAGAGCCTTCCTAACCAATCTCCATACAATCCCCACACCGAGAAATCTAACTGAGGCATTAGGAGACAAAAAATGGGAGGATGTTATGAAAGCTGAAATGGAGGCCCTTGAGAAGAACAAGACATGGGAGTTAGTGGAATTGTCAAGAGGGAAGAAACTAGTTGGGTGTAAGTGGGTTTTCACTGTAAAATATAAGGCTGATGGATCGGTGGAAAGATATAAGGCAAGATTGGTGGCCAAAGGGTTCACTCAAACCTATGGCATCGATTATCTTGAGACATTTGTAAGGATACTGTTATTATTAGCTGCTAATTTTGAGGGGAATCTATAGCAATTTGATGTGAAGAATGCGTTTCTCCATAGTGATCTAGGAGAAGAAATTTACATGGAAGTTCCTCCCGGTTTTGAATCAAAAGAAGGAATGATATGCAAGCTGAAGAAAGCTCTTTATGGGCTTAAACAATCCCCACGAGCTTGGTTTGGGAGGTTTGCTAAGGTGATGATTTCATTGGGATATAAGCAAAGTCAAGGAGACTATACTTTGTTCATTAGACATTCAAGTTTCGGGGAAGTCACATCATTGCTAGTTTATGTGGATGATATTATTGTGACGGGTAATGATGCAGAAGAAATAAAAAATCTGAAGCAATGTCTCTTGAAGGAATTTGATATCAAGGAGTTAGGAAAGTTAAAGTACTTCCTAGGCATTGAAGTAGCTCACTCAAAGCAAGGGATTTTCATTTCTCAACAAAAGTATGTACTTTACTTGTTGAAAGAAACAGGAAAATTGGGTTGTAAACCAGTGGATACTCTGATTGAGTTCAATCATGGATTATGTAATGCTCTAGAAGATTCAACAGTATCTAGAAGATTGTATAGGAACCATATAAATCCCTGATTTTAAGGATTACATTAAGATACAGATTTCCATGTATTTTAGGGAATCTGCTGTATATTTAGTATAGACAATTGTATATATATACTACAGCTGTAACCTACTGATTATGAGAATGAAATTATTCTTCTTTGCTATTATTTTCACAGATCGCAATGTTGCAACCAAACTAGAGGGTCCTCTTAACCATGGGAGTGGGGAAATCCAACTTCGAGAATCGCAGCACCATCCGGGCCTCAAGATGCCCTTCGTTCAACCTCTCCCCTTAGCAAGCCGAAGCATGGCCGTTGCTTGCCCCACCTCCATGGCCCCCACGATTCGGTTTCTTTCCTAGCCCCCTAAACCTGTGATTCATTTCTTCGAATTCGACAATTGAGCTCATTATGGATTTTCCTTGAGTTGTCCATTGTGTTTTGCTCTGATACCAAATGGATATAGCCTCGGGCGTAGGATCTAGTCACGGGACGATCCACTAGGGAATCCTCTTAATTTACCTTGTTAGAGTTCTTCCCTTTTTTTGAAGACCCTATGTTTCTACGCAAGAGGGAGACCTGTTCGTGACAAGGTGTCGTCCTCCAAGTAATATTTCTCTGATCATTTGTCTGATACTTTATTCATAAATAACGTAGCCTTATATAGAGGCTAGTTATGTCAGTTTATTTAGGATAAGACTTCTAACAAGAATAGACCTACTAGTTTATTTAGGATAAGACTTCTAACAAGAATAGACCTACTAGTTATGATACCAAATATTTAAATAGACTCCTCCTAAGGTAAGATCTCCTATTTTAAAGGGATGTTGTTAATCTCCTATCACAAAAGACTTCTAACAAGAATAGACCTACTAGTTATGATACTAAATATTTAAATAGAGTCCTTCTGAGTTAAGATCTCCTATTTTAAAGGGATGTTGTTAATGTTCTATCACTCACACACATTCTACTCAGTACCTCATGCATACCTCCTCACTCCTCTCTACTAACAAAATATACCTTGACCTGACATCCTACCCTAAAAACCATGCCACCTTAGCCTTACTAGAATCCTACTAGCAAATGAAACAAGCAACTAATAAAGTAGAAATAACAAACAATGGACAGCAGCCCTTCAATAGCAATCCTTGGAATGATGGTTTTTCCTCTAATTTCCATCCTTGTTGCTGTCATCTAAATTGTTTAGGCCCTTTTTCTTCCTTCTTGAGTAGAAAAGCTTAACTATCAACCTTTCACAAATAAAGGACAATATACTATAAAATTATGTGACATGTAGTGGGCGAGGATACCATATAGCTTACCGAAGTGTTTTACTAGATTGAAAAGGGTGGAGGAAAGTGTTATATGTAGTTTGAAACTTACACCTAGTGAAGTAGAGTTGAGTAGCCAATGAAAATACAAGTTATGCTCCATTGTGTTTGCGTTAGTCCAATTATTGTTTGTTGATTACAATTTGAGGAGTCATATTTGTTAAATAATTTTCTAACCCTAGCATTGAAACATAATTGACTTTTTCTACATCCTTGAAATTTTCAGGCCACGGTTGCACCTCTTCTTGCTAGATCCAATTTGTTGATTACAAGGAACATAGAATGGGCAAATCTTGTTCTTGGTTTTGAACAGGTAACCTTTATTTCAATCTCTTTTTCTTCATTCGTTTGTTGGTTTCGTCTCAGAATTTTATCCCTTTTTTAGTCAATTATATGCTGCTGGGTCTTAAATCATGAGTTGAAAATATCTTTTGTTTAGTGACTTTTGATTATTATTATTTGTACCAGGTGTGTGCCTCATCTTAATGATCTTGGGGAATATTCTTTTGTTTTGAGTATTTCTCAAACTTAGTGGTTTTTTTGGTTGTAATCACTTCTGTTGCAGGAGAATCGTTATGCAGTGGTGGATGTGTGCTATCCGCAGTTGGTAAGTGATTCTTATGTTAATTTTTGTTCTTCTACTTATGAAAAATAAGGTTATATTGTTTCTTCCAACTATTGAATTCTTATCAAATTGGTGATATTCTTGTTTTTTTAGCCTGTAGGTTTCATTAGCGAGAAGAGCAATGTACTTTCGAGACAGGTATATTGCATTTCTCCCCTTAACAACTTTTGAATATGATATTGAAATAGAAAACTCTTAACATTATGCTCTCATGCACTATGTAGCCTATCTATGGCTCTTACATGCAAAGCTTTACCTACAATTTGACAATAGCAGGATTTACTTTGTCTCTGCGTTTATGTGTGCGAAAAGAATAGAGAGGGGTTAAGATTGAGATAATACATGATTTCTATGCAATAAGGTCTTCCATAACCAAACTTAAATTGAATTCGGCTTCACAAATTGAAGATAGACTATAACAATTATAATTTGCTTTATTATTTCTTTTTGGAATTTAAGAGAATATATTACTAGGCAAAAATCAAAAGTGTTACAACAAGTTAAAGTCAAAACAATACAAGTACAACCACGCTAAAAGGCGAGCTAATCAAATTGCAACTAATTGGAGATGCAAGGTATTGAACAAATTGAGGTGCATTAGAAGAGACCATAATGAAACTCTTTTCTCTATTAACCTCCAAGCCTGAAATCTTATTGAATAAGAGAAGGGATTGGTGAGGCAAGAGATAGAATGATGATTAGCTCACAAAATAATAGAATATCATCCACAAAAGCCAAGTTGAAGATCTGAAGTTGCTTGAAAGCTTTACGGAATTTAAAACTACCCTCAAGACCAATGCTATGAGAAATTATTCGAGAAAGAACTTCAATACATATGATAAACAAGTAGGGTGAAAAGATGTCCCTTTACCTGATACCCTTTGCACCTTTAATTATTTTGGAAACTTCAACATTTATAAGGACATTATAAGAAGTGGTCGTTATACACTAAGTGACCTAAGTTATGGAGAGTGGTAGGAAACCCATGGCTTCTATAGCTTGAATGATGAAGTCCTAAGCCAGCAAGTCAATGCCTTATGTAGATCAATTTTCATTGCGCAATTTTTTCCTGAATCCTTTTTGTGGTAGTTTTTAGAAGCTCTTGCATTAGAATGATATTGTCTCCAATTGATCTCCTATCAATGAAGGTTGGTTGAGTGGAATCAGTGATGTGAGGGAGAACCATCTTTAATTTATTGGCAAGTAATTTGGATATTACCTTATAAAGAGTATTACAATAGGCAATTTACCTGAATTCCTTTATAGAGTTAGGAGTGGTAACCTTGGGAATCAGGCACAAATTGGTATTGTTCCAAATTTTTTAGCATCTTCACATTGGAGAAGAATTCCAAGACAACTTTACATACCTGAGGCTTGATTATGCCCCAACTTTTCATGAAAAGAAGAATGTTGAAACCATTAGAAGCTTAGGGATGAATGCTCTAATAGCAAGCACTAAAGAGGAGTTAGAAGCTTGAGACCTCAAAGTTTTATTGAAAAACTCAACAGCAGATTCAGTAGGTGAGGTTGATTCTCAATTACACTACTATCATCCATTCTGAGCGATGTGACCCTATTATAGTTACTTTGAGCCAGGAGTACTTTGTGAAAGTAGTAGTTATTGTTAGCTTCTTTTAACTAAAGTACTCTAAGCCTTCTGCTAAACTAAGAGTGATCAAACCTAAGAGTGGTGCTAAAGATGGTTTTGCTATTAGGGTACTTTTCTAACTAGGCTTGATTAACTAGAGCGTGATCCAACTTCTTCCTCATCATCCATTTCCCTTCTTGCCTAGTGCACCATTTAAAGAAGCATCCTTTAGCTTTAAGATCTGTGACTTCAATATTTGCAATACATGATTTGAAATCATTGCAAGAGATCTTGTTGCATCTGATTCTCTCAGCCTCAGATGCAAGTAAGGTGGCATTAAAATCCTTTAGGATTAACCAAAGGGTGTCAATGGAGTCAGACATCTTTAAGAGAATTCTTCGAAGCTTTCCTTTAAAGGGCATAATTACAGGCATAGATGAATGAAATCATTAATAAACCTGAGCCTAACAATTGAGCTTGTAGGTGGACACATTGGTTAGAAATTGTGGAGCTAATGATGTTGATCTTTGGGTCATATCCAATAAGAATCCTACCATTGATATCAGCCTCATGATTGATATTGACCTTCCAACTTCTGTTAAAAAACTAGACTCTTAGGCCTCGAGCTTGGTCTCTGAAAGACCTATAATGCTCAACTTTATTACATTTATGTAATAAAATACAACTTGTTGCTTTATGGGGTTGTTAACGCCCCTAGTGTTCAAGGTTGTGATTGTCATTTGGAGAGGTCAGGGTTGATATAAGAGCTCTTAAATTCTGCCTTAGTTTCATGAGGTGCTCTCTTGTTGCTTGGCATGGCTTGATTGGGGTGTAAATTTCAGTTTGGACTTGTATTGCATTTTCTAACCTAAGTTGATGATCCAACTAAGTCAGCCTATAGGGATTAAATGATTTCCCTCCAAATATGTTGGACTTCAATATGAGACAACTAGTTGTAGCATTTTCATTGATGTAAAATAACAACGAATTGTGACATTATGATGGAGGACCGGTTGCAATTTTTTAATTGGGAGAACTTGTTTAGAAGGTTAAACAACAATAGGAAGTTCATATATTATGGAGGGAATTGGCTAGGTAAGATTATTTGCTTCTTTTTCTGTAGACCTATGATATATTACAATTGATACGTGAATGCATAATTTTGCTTAGGTGGAGTAGGTGAATCTGAATAGATATCTAAATGCTCTTGTATTTTGTCATTTAAATGGTTCATATATATATGGAAATATTGCCATTTGTTTTCGTGCTGTGTTGCACAAATAGTTATTGGGTACTACATATCTTAATAAAGGTGATATTTGACAAGGGGTTTCCTGCCCCTCATTCTAAACTATGTTTCAACTCATTTTACTGTTCAATTGATGTATTTCAAACTGATTGATGCACTGATTTTGCTGCACTTTCTTGTAGCTTCTCCGTTTAAGACGTCCTTTTGTTGCTTATATAACTGATGCCTTGGGTAATGAGCTGTTCAGGGTGAGTACTTTCATTACTAACAGCAACTTTTTCATAGTGAATTACTTGTTACTTGAGGATGAAATTAGCCTGCATTTATTGTAGAGGAATTTCTTCAATTTGTTCAGGTTCGAAGACCTTTTTGGTGGATAACCAGCTCTATTTATGCTGAGATTAATAGTAAGGTATGTAAACATCGCATGTTTATGCGTACTTACAATTGCGAGAGCCTAGAAAGTTCTCATCTTACTCAAGCTTGTCACTTATGTATTTGCTATTTCATAGGAAATTGGTGTAGTTCACAGAAGATGGCACCTTTGGAAGCGGATCTATGATTTGTATCTAGGGTAACTTTTACATGCCATTGATTAGTCATTTGTTTGTTCACAATTTATAATCATCAAGGAAATGATTTGGCCATCTTTGTAGTTAAAAGTTGGAATCACAGCATGTGTACTTCGGGTTTGATGGTCTATATAATGGCTCATTGGCAAAAGAAATTGACCTATATGCTAGTATCGCAATGCAACTTTGGGTTTCATGGCCTATTTCATGTTAGATTTTGGGACTAAGGGCCTACATCATGGCTCGTTGGCAATAGACACTTGAAAGATATGGTAGTTTTGTAGTGCCTTTCTTGCAGTTCTTCCGAAATTTTGATTCTGTTGTTGAACTAGCTCCAAATATTTTTTTTTTGATCAAACACAAACAGCCGACTGATAAATAATACATAAGCTTCGCAATAGAATGTTCACATCTTCCTTAAGAGTGGTGAACGCAATGTGCAGTTTCTGTAATTACGTCACTAAGATTGGAGGTAAATGGTTCCAAATCTCAACTCTATTATTTAAGGGCAGAGATACAACTAAGCAGTTGTATAAATTTCTGCTGTGTTACATTTCCATTATTAAGTTTTTAGCTAAAACATTTGACCAAGGTCTTGAACAAGGGAGGTGAACCTAAAATCTCATTTTAGAATACTTGCTGAAGTGATTAAATTTTGAGGTCTTTATCAATGAGTATTCAGTTTGTAACATCATATATTATGAATGTTACATATCAAGTACTATCTTTTATTTGGTCAATATTCATTAGGCCTTTGAAAGAGTATGTCTCATTTAATTGTGTTGCCTAGTTATTATGGTCTATTATCATGGGACTCTTTCTCTAGCTTTATTCGTATTTTCTTTAGTCTTCATTATCTTTTGTCTTCATCTTTCTCTTAATTTATTTCTATGCATTCATCATGGTAGAATACAAAATTGGTATCTGGTTTATACTCCTGAAAGTTCAACTAGATTAATACTTGATGTTAATGATGGAGGAGCATGGTTCAAAATGCTGCTCAAGTATGCTGAATTTGGTTAAACTATCTTTGTCTAAAATGGAAAACAAGACCAAAAGTTAAGAGGGAAAATGAATTCATGTAGAAACACGGGACAATTATTAATTTCTCACATATTTTTGAATGTTATATGGAGTAAGTCAATAATACAGTGGATTGATGGTTAAATCGTCATTTGCTAGTTAAGTTAATGAAAGAAGAGCATACCACACTGATGCTATTATTGACTAGTGGAGAAAACTTGTTGATGCTGAATTCCTATCCACATCCTCTAAGTTATTTATTTATTTTTGTCCATTTCAATGTACATAGGCTAATAATGCTTTTTTCAGCAATAAACAATTTGCTGTGGTTGAGAATCCTGGTTTCTGGAATTGGACATTCACTTTAAAGGACATTAATGGCAATGTATTGGCTCAGATCGATCGTGATTGGAGGGGCTTTGGATTTGAGGTCATTATCCTTGTTTTCAACATATAATTAGAGATTATTATTTTCATTCTGAACATAGTTTGTTCATTTTCCTAATTTTTTATTTGCTTTGTATCCTAGATGAAAAATTTTCTGGTCATTTCTAACCTCTTTTGCTTAGTTTATTTTTTATATAATTTGTATTTAGCCATTGTTAGTTATGGTTAGGAGTGAGTTGCGTATTGATTTACCTTTTTGCATCTATCTCTACCTCTATCCTGCATGAAGAGTTATATTTTATTTGCATATTTTTGTGATGATGCTCCGTGTTAAATATGTTGGTACCTGTTGGTTTATCTCTGTATTAATAATTGTTCTTAGTATATGGACATTTTCAATTTATTCACTCTCAAGCCTACTTTCAACTTAACACTTGAAGTTCTCTTCTCAAGAGAACATTGATAATAGAATCCAATATTATAACCCAAGCTCACAACTATGCACAATGAATCAATTGCTTAGCACAACTTAGCATAAATTTCTTTCCTTTGGTTTCTCTTTGTATCCACTTGTTTTCTTATGTTTTCTAATCACATGTTATTTTAGACATGAGGAAATGCAAAGTAGTAGTTGAGTGAGTCCAACACCTTTCATAATAGATAAAAAGTAGTTGTGTAAATCTAACACTTTCTAAAATAAGAAAAATAGCCATGGGAGTTGGGTTTACTTAGCTGGATCGATTTAAGTCACTCTCGCTTTTCTTTTTAGTATAACCATTAAGGCGCTAGATTGGTGGATCAAACACCTCGTTTGGCTTACCTCTGCCATCTTCCAACCTTGCTGCCTGGTTGATTGCCTCGCCCAATTGAGTGTGCCACTTGCTTTTAGACTTTTATCCTTTCATTATTTTCAATTTAAGTCAAACTTTTCCACTTCAGACATAAAAAATTTTCAAAGATGTCTTCCAAACTTTGATAGTCAACCTTGACTGTTCACCAAAAGCTTGCATAACTTCATCTTATATATCTTATCTTATGAAATTCCTCATCAAGATCTGCAAATAGGTATTCTCCATTCCCAGCTCAGATACAATAGTGTCAAAAATTGAGCTACTTAAACCTTTGGTGAGAATATCAGCCAGCTGACCATGAGTAGACACATAAGGAGTACAAATTAATTCACTTTCTAACTTTTTCTTGATAAAGTGCCTATTGATTTCAATGTGCTTTGTACAATTATGTTGAACTAGGTTGACAGCTATGTTGATTGTAGATTTATTGTCACAATATAGTCTCATAGTGCCATCTCACCTAATTTTCAAATCTTCAAGAATAATTTTCAACCAGAATAGTTCACACACACCTTGAGCCATTGCCCAAAACTTAGCCTTTGCACTTGATCAAGCCACTGCACCTTGTTTTTTGCTTATCCAAGTCACAAGATTCCCACCAAGAAAAGTGCAATATCTTGAAGTTGATCTTTTATCAACAATAGATCTAGCATAATCAACATTGGTATATGCCTCAAGAACCAAACCTCCATTTCTTTTGAACAAAATACCCTTCCTCGGTGTTCCTTTAAGATATTGAAGTACTCTTTGAGTTGCTTGCAGATGAACTTCCTTCAGACTATGCATAAACTGACTAATTATATTGACTGCATGTGCTATATCTAGTCATATGTGATACAGCTAAATTAGTCTGCCTACTAGTCGTTGATACGTCTCTCTATTTACTGTAGCATCCTCTGTTTTTCCAAGCTTCGGATTCGGATCAATAGGAGTGCTTGTAGGTTTTGCATGATGTCTTACCTATTTCCATGAGAAGATCTATAACATACTTTTGTTTCAAGATAAAAATTCCATGGCGAGAATCTGCAGCTTCAATTCCAAGGAAATACTTTAACCTTCTCAATGCCTTGATCTCAAATTCCTTAACTAATTGTTGACTCAGCAGCTGTTTCTCTTTTTCATTATCTCCTATCACTATTAGGTCCTCTACATACATTAGAAGAGCTGTAACTCCCTTTGACTCCTTGACTTTGTCTTTATCCCATAGCCAATATAACTCTAGTAAATATTCCAAACCATGCTCTAGGCAATTGCTTAGGGCCATATAGTGCCTTCTTTAACTTACACTCAGTATGAGCAACCAAATTCTTCCCGTAACTTGTTAGAACTTCCATGTAAATTTCATCTAAATCTCCATGTAGAAATGCATTCTTGACATCAAACTGTTGCAGTTCTCAACCATAATTAGCTGCTAATGACAATAATACTCTTAACTGTATTCATCTTTGCAATAGGAGCAAAAGTCTCTAAATAGTCAATCTCATAAGTTTGAGTATAGCCTTTTTCTACCAATCGCACCTTGTATCTCTCAGTTGACCCATCTACCCAATATTTCACCGTATATACCCACTTATAACCCATTGGTTTCTTCCCTATAGGTAGTTTCACTAATTTACAAGTTTTTTTTTTCCAGCGCTTCCATGTCCACATTCATAGCTTCTTTTCATTTTTTTTTTTGGATAAAGCCTTAGATAAGGCGGTGAGGATGGTAACGGTATTTAGGCTTATACGGAAGGCTCTGTGAGATGGTGAAAAATTTTCAAACGATAAGAAATGTGCAAGAGGCCATAATAATCGTTTTGTACAATCTTTGGTTCCTTTTCTGATGGCAATAGGAAGGTACTACTGATCATTATCCATATGAACTTCATTTTCATTTTGTACTTCTGGATTAGAAATTGGTTGGACTCTTGAACTTGCGTAGGTTTAGGAACAACCATCTTCTTTTTTCTGAACACCTTGCCTTTGTCAAATCTCACATCTCTAAGGGCAGAATCAAGTTTTTCTTGTGGTTCACTTAGTGCTTCTAGAAAGGGTTCAAATATGGGTTGTTTAGGAATAGGGTCAGATGGATGTTTTGGCATATGGTTTAGATAGGATGAATAAGAAGGTAAGGTTGGTGTTGTAGAATTGGACATAGAAATTGAATCAAGCCAAAATCTTTCCTTGTGTTCCCCCTAATTGAATTCTCCCTTGAAGATAAGAATTGTTGAAATACAAATATTGTTCATTGAATGTGACATCTATTGAGACATAAAGTTGCTTTGATGGAGGGTCATAACACTTATACCCTTTTTGAGTTGAAGAATAGCCCACAAAGACACATTTCAAAGCCCTAGGATCTAACAAATGGCACATACCAAAAAATTCTGGGAATAAGATTGTTGGTAGTGTTTAGATTTGGGTAAAATGTTTAAAGACACATTTTAGAGCCCTAGCATCTAACAAATGACACACACCAAGAAATTGTAGGAATAAAATTGTTGGTAGTGTTTAGATTTGGGTAAAATGTTGAAAGGACAGCCATTGGACTTTTGAGCCCCAAGACTCTAGAAGGCAATTTGTTTATGGAATGAGTGGTTGTAAGAACTGTTTTTCCGCAAAACACCTTAGACATATTCTTCTAAAATAATAGGGCTTGTGTTTTCTTGGAGGAGATGACCTTTTTTTTCTTTTTACTACCCCATTTTGTTGGGGAGCATACACACAAGATGACTCATGAACTATTCCATGTTTCTAAAAATTTGTGGGGTAAGAACTCAATTGAAATAATCCTTTTTATCTGTCCTAAACTTTTTGATATTAGTCCCAAATTGGTTTTCCCTCTTTATTTACAAACATAATCTTTAATAATTCAAAATGATGGATATCCTAGCCGATAATGGTGTAGCAAAATTTTTTTCTTTATTGGATGCAATAGAATTGCATCCAATCTGATTATAAAGAATGCGATAATCTGCCCTTAGTTATGTTATGCTTTAGTAAAGGCCACCGCTTTTTCTAGCTAGTCCAGTCACCCTACTCGAAATCTTGTCTTGAAATACACAATGACTATTGTAAAATATTACATTACAATTTAAATCTTGGATGAGTGTTTTGTATGGAAATAAGGTTGGTTGATAGTTTAGGAACATGAACATTTTTTTAGAGTTATTGATGGACTTATTTTGACATTCCCTACACCTTTTACAATTGTTAAAGATCCATCTATGGCTGTTTTTCTGCTAATTGGACATGGAGTGTATGGATGAATAGGTCATATGGTATGTGGCTCCCGAGTCCACGACCCAAGAGTTGGTAAAGTTTGTATTTGAGGCATTTAATCCAAAACAAAATTGAAACTTACTTGAATATGCCAAATGACAAGTACTTGAGGGCTGTTTATGGCTGTTTATAAAAGATCTCTCTCTCTCTTAATCTCTTTTAGGGTAAGAAGACTACTTGACTTTTGTGATGGTAATTCCACTAATTGCTAGAATCAAGCAGTTTCCTCCTACTGTAGTAGTGATATTTCTTGCTTCTTCAACTTTTGACATTTGCCTCTTTCTACAAGGAGGCTAAACCTTAGACACTTCCAACAATGAAGGCTTTAAGAAACGCTCTGTTTTAGAGCACAATAATCAGCAATGAAGGCTAAGATAAAAGAGATAAAACAGGGAGGAGACAACAATGAAGATTGAAATGGAAGGAAGAAAATAGGGTGTAGCAATGAAGGTTGAGCCAAAGGAAAAGGCTGGAAACAACTTGATCCAAAGAGTCAAATTTGGCTGTGATACCATGTCAAAATTTGAATAAAAATTGTACTTTTTGCATATCTCTAAAGTTTACAGTAAGTATTACTTATATACAAAATTCTAGTACCTATAAATAGAAACTAATAATCCTAATACAATATCTAATCCCATAATTTATGGGATACTCTCTAATCCCATGATTTATGTGATATTCTAATATAATAGAAAAATTAATAAATTCAATCAATCAATAAACATGATTTTTTTTCACATTAATTGGTGCTGCTGTTGCTAATTTTTTGCAGAAACTAAATTCAATTGTCATCTATCAATTATAACTAACATCCAAATACTAGTTACATAACATCACCCCCTCCTCCCCCCAAATTTGAATCCCTTGTCCTCAAGGGAAAATCAAGAAATATGAATTCAAGATCACTTGCAAACCTCCATCTATCATTGGTTGGAGAAGCATTGGACCACTGGATCAACCATTGAGTGGCTGCTACATTGCCTCTCTTGGTTTTACATTTGTCTCAAATAGCTAATGGTTTTAGCATAGCAGTGGGAAGAGTGAGAAGAAAGTAGAACAGAAGTGGCCTTATCAGCAGGAAGAGCTGCTTTTGGCTGAGACGCATGAAACACAGGATGGATGGTAGAGGATGGTGGCAAGGCCAATTTATAATTAGTGTTCCCATTTCTATCAAAAATCTTGTAAGGACCAAAGTATTTGGCTGCTTATTTAAGAACCTCTTGAGCTACATAACTTTTTTGAGGTAGACAATATCACCAGTATTGAAGGAACAGTGGTGCGATGCTTGTTGATTTGAGTCTTCATGCGATGCTGAGCCCTAGAGAGATGGTGCTTGAGCAGCTGAATGATAACCTCACGATCCTTGAGCAATGTATTGATTACTTTTATTGGAGAATCTTTAGGGTAGTAGGGAAGATGTAGAGGTGGTAAAACACCATTTAAAGCTTGAAAAGGGGTGAGATTAATGGCTTACCACCAAAATTCTTCTAGTGAAATCCAAGAATACCAACTTCTTGGTAAATCTCCTCTCATACAATGAAGGTAGGTCTCTCCAAACACCTATTAAATACTTCATATTGCCCATCCATTTGAGGATGGTATGCAAAGGAATGCTAAGGTCTACTGCTTGTATTGTAAAGAACTCTTGCCAAAATGTGCTCATGAAGATAGAACCTCTATTGTTGACAATGGTAGAGGGAAATCTATGAAGCTTGTAGCGATTATCAATGAAAATGCAAGCCATACTTACAGTAGTATAAGCGTGAGACAAGGGCATGAAATGAGCATATTTAGTAAGCCTATCGATTTCCACTAGAATGATAGATTTACCTTTAGATTTTTGAAGGCCTTCAATTAAATCCATAGTAATATTTCTGAAATTTGATTGAGGAACAAAAAAAGGTTGAAGCAGTCTTGATGATGCTACATGCTCAAGCTCATAATGTTGGGAAATATCACCTTACCTAATGAATTCGCTCATGGATCTCCACTCAACCTTCCGATGTAAGATGGAAGATAATCTGTGATAGGTAACATGTATGCCTTAATGACCTCGTACTGCACGAGCCTTAAAGTATTGTAGCAGTCTTCTTCATAAAGCTGGATCTTGCCTTACCACCATTTTTCCTTTCCAACAAATGAGACCAGGAATAGTGAGAAAAGCTCTGACTGCTGTAATAGGCTGATAATTGATTGTAGATGAGAATCAGTTTGCCATAAGGGCTTGATGTCATCAAATAAACCAGTTCAGTAGGCTGATAGAGCAATAACTTCTCAACATCTGTATTAGACTTGCCTTGCTTATATTGAATCTTATAGTCATATGCCATTAGTTTAGCTAACCGAGTGATTTGACTTGAGGTGGTGAGCTTTTGATCAAAGAGAAATTTCAATAGTTGGTGATCTGTTTTATGATAAAATGTCTCCCCATAAGATATTGTTGCCATTCTTAACTTTAAAAACAATAGAAAACATTTCTCTATCATAGGCAGGGAGGGGGACAACACTTTAGTGATATAGGAAATTGGATGTCCATTTTAAAATTGAAATCTTCATGGAAATTGAGCATGGCTAGAACTAAAGCTAAAGTCAAGGCTTGTTTCAGGAGATCGAGAGCCTTTTATGTGATACATTCCAAGAAATTACAACATTATTTTTATTAGAAGATCCAATGGATGGTTGAGTTGGGCATACTGTTAGTAAATTTGCGATAATACCCAGCTAAGCTGGAATTCCTTTGAGTTGCTTATCCTAGATAGCTTGAATTTTCTTTGGGTTTGTAGATACTCCTTCAGAGGAAATGAAATGACCCAAATATTCCACAGAATCCATAGCAAAATCGTATTTGCTCAGTTTAACAAATATAGAGTGTTGCAACAAAAGCTCAAACAACTTAGTGAGATGGTTGCAGGAAATCATCAAGTTGAAGCGGACCTACCTCCATATCTTACAGTCGATGAAGTGCCATTCATTCCAGCTAGCGTTCGGTCTGTTAAAGTTTCGACAGTGGGGCAGATTCCTTGTCACCAGCTATTGTTCAATGGAAAGACAAACACGAGGATGAGGCTACTTGGATGTCTTGCTCAGATTTTCGTGGACAATTCCCTGAATCAAACCTTGTGGACAAGGTTTGTCAATTGGGGGGAGGCAATGATAACGAGCGTGAGTACTATGGAGGAAATAAACCTTTACTGGTCTATTCTAGAAGGAGGACAGAGAAAGAGATTTAGTCTGAAATGGTTATACCTGAATTGAGAGGCTAGCGTCTATAGATAGTACAGTGGGGAATGAGAGAGTTATCTTTTTACACAATCATTGTTTCAATTAGCACTATCGGCATATGCTTGGGCAGAGCCTCAAACTCTGTAATTTCTTACTACACTATAACATTCTTATTCTCTTCACTTTGTCGGAGCTCCCAATTCATCAACATCATTTTTTATTTATACAATGGTTCAGCTCATTCTGACTAATTCTGTTACTTTTAACTGCTGCTGCTAGGTATTTTTTTCATTGGAAACTAACCATATCAACTGTTGTCTAACAAACATAACTAAAATCCAACTACCAGCTACATAACACAACTTTTGGATTTGATTATGTTAACAGAGGATGACTTATGGGGGTAAAGAAACACATAATATATGCAAGTTTCCTGAGTTGCTATATATAGAGTAGGTAATTAATGTTTGTTCTCCCTTATATAATGCAGATTTTCACAGATGCTGGTCAGTATGTGATACGATTTGGGACTTCTGATCCTGGATCCAAAACTGGTCCTGCTAGAGTGGTAAAATACCAAATGATAATATCATATTTACTTTCAATTGTACAAGATTTCTTGATGTAATTTTCAGTGTTTTCACTTCTCTTTTGCTGTATTTTACTATATTATTGCAGATTGAGGAATTGGAAGTTGTCCGGCCACTGACTTTGTCAGAGAGAGCTGTAACTGTTGCACTTGCTATTTCACTGGACAATGATTACTTTTCCAGGCATGGTGGCTGGTAAGTTTTACTTGCAGAATTTATTGAAAGATGAGAAGTTTTTTTTTTTTGGTTCCTTTAGGACTAATATTTTTTAAGAGGGAAAGCCACAAATATAGTCTCTGAAGTTGAAATCTCATTTCAGTTTTGTCCCTGTGCTTTTTAAAGGGTATATTGTACCTAAGACTCCTTGTACTTTCATTGTTTTCTGAAAACCCCCTATGATTTGAACTTAGCTTTAAAAGTCCACGTTTTCTGTCCATACATGTTTTTGCTTAACAGATTTCATTTGGCAATATGAGATTACTTTGGATTAAAACATTATATTAACAAATCCAAAATACAGTACAATACTGACAGATGAGTTTGTTTTACAAATTACCAAATGATGGGGACCTCGGAAGTTTGATTTAAACAACAGGGGGTTTTAAAGAAACAGTGAAGACATTGGAGTTCTCACTGCAGTTACTTCCTCCAAAAATTTTAGTTACATCATGAGAGTAACTTTCAATTTGATTTTAAAACAACTTTCAATTTGATTTTAAAACTTCTCATTTTGATTTCCTCTAAATCCTTACTGTTAGCATGGAGTTTCGTTGATATTCATGTGATTGGTTTTTCATTTTGGATTAAAAGTGACATATAAAAATTGTTTGGCCAGTTATTACTTTTCAATGTAAAATGGTAGTACCTAAAATAATCTATGAAAAATATCACATAGTTTATATTCCATTTTGGCAGCATTATTTTGCAGTCAAAATTTAAATATTCATCTTTGCCCTGAAACAGTAAGTAAATAATCCACCTTCTGTGCCATCTCCAGCGTTTGAACCTTCTTGTGGCAAACGTAATTACGATTGAAAATCCTTCCCCAATTTCTTAAAATTCATCGTGAGTAAGAGCCAGGTGGTGGTGTTATGTCTTTCTTGGTTTTAAAGTGAGGGCTAGGCTCCAACGTATATTCGATTGAAGATGTTTGGAGATCAACAGCAAGCAAGCTGATTTTTTTGAACAATGTGGCATCTTTACGTTGAATGTTTTGATGAGTATCAGATAGAATTGTCGAGATTTTCATTTTTAGCATTGCTTATTGATGTTATTCAAATTTCTTTTCCATTATTTGTTTATTGTGTAATCTTAGCAATTCTACAGATTCTCCTCTTCTCTAGAAAATGAAAATCAGTCACATTCATGTCTAAGAACTGTTAACATTGAACAGAAATTTGCAAGTGATAATAACAGAAGGTTTTAGAAGTTATTGAATTCCATATTTGACGATTCAGGGATATTAGAGAAACTTTTGAAAATCGAAGCACCAAACTGATGATGGTTGATCAAATATATGATTTTGCCTGCCAGGATGCAGAGTTTGTGTTTTTTTGGACATACTCTCTGAATTTTTTTTATGAGCATAAAAACTGATTTAAGTACTTGGTTTGTGTGATTTCAGGGCCATTCCTTTTGTTGCTGTCGGTGAGTAATTATGCTTAGCCGACGAAATCCAAATTTCCGTATCCATGGGGACTTCCTTGGCGATCAATTTCAAGGTTTTGGCAAAGAGTAAACTTTTCAGAATCATAATCTTCCAACAACAAATGCTACTGAGGGCAGGACGGCACCATACTTTTTCCTACCCAGCATTTAATGTCTCCCAATTTACACACTTTTGGCGTTGAATGTGTTTCCCAAGCTGCACCTAAGCTGCATCTCTTTTTCCTTGGTGCACTGCACACTATACGTGAAGCTTTCTAATCTGTCTATTGATATATCATAAATGAATAAATAATAATATGCTGAAGATCCTAGGAAAGCACATTTCGTTCAAATTGAAACACAAACAGTAGCAGCGTTAGGGAAAGCCACAAAACCAAGCGATTCCTACCCATAAATGAGTTACATTTTCTCGATCAACACCAATATTAAAAGGACGGTGAATTTTATGAAAGCTCAAAGGGCCCAAAGGTGTTAAAAATTAATCGTAGAAATGTCACCTCCCAAATAAATAAAGTCTAGATCAAACGACCAAAACACCCTTAGTAAACACTGGAAATGACCAAGAAATCAATTAGCGCCTAGAGCTCGGGTTACACTTCATTTAGCTTGGGCGGCCATTCTTAAAACAGAAACAGATGTCCATCTTCCAAATGCCTATTGCATGTCTACCTAAAGCTAGCTAGCTCAGGCCCTGCTTCCTCGATTCCATTCCACCAGTTCCCTCTGCACCAGGTAGTAACGAATTGTAGGAAGGACGGAATTCAGTAACCATTTATTAGCAATTTAACACATGCATGCCAATTTTCTTCTTTTAACTAGCCTAGAACTGCTTCATACTATCAATCAATTTGACACAGGAGTTAGGTTTCCTCATAATATGAATACAACCTCCATGTTACCGCAATTCTTGTATTACACTATCTTTGTTGTAAACGGTTTCTCCTTTATCCACTGCTCTAGATCAACTATTATATAGTTGGTGTCTTTTTTAGTCCCTTTAAAGCTTCTATCATTCCTTTCCATTCAAAATTTGTAAACACACGATCCCAATGCCATCATTCATACTCCATTTTACTTTTATGATACCATAACAATTATTCTTTTAGGAAATAATTTTTTCCAATTATTTCTTAAATATTATTTGATACTATTAATCAATAAATACATTTCAAAACTCGTTGTGACCATTAGATCATAGTTTTTTGAGAAATTAAAAAATTTCATTAATGAAAGGATTTACAAAGAAGCGTTTTAGACAATCAAAGCCATCAAAACATTTCTTGAGAGCCCCGAAGCATTCCACGTTACCCATACAGTGTCGTTTGAACCCAGCAAATTTAACGACAAAATCCCTAAACAATTAGGGCAAAACTACCACAAGCTTTTCGCTACTCCTCGGTACAACTTTCCCAAATTGGATCAAATCAGATTGGTGAGAGGGCGACGATGTGATCACAAGAAATATCGATCCAGGTGATGCAGTCTGCGCGTTATCAAAGAGAGGGCAACGATGAGGTTAAGATGGAAACACCACAAGGAAAATCAAGTCCAGGTGAGGCAAACTACTTGTATCAAGGAGCTCTACGGGGGGATCTACTGATAACCCCCATGCGATTTGTAGGTACTCGAAGCCAAGCTCAGATAGATCTATAGAGAAAAATGGAGTCACGTTGAAGGGAAGAACAACACGGCTCCTACAGCTTTCGATCACCGCACCACCAGGTTAGTCCCCAGCCTCAATGTATTCCAGTACTGGTGTGGATCTGAGGATCTAAGTGGTAAATTAGTTTCTACATAGCTTGATGTGAGGTGTAGAGATGCGGCTTTCAGGAGTTAAATCCTCCATAAGTAGGCCGTTCTCCCACTGCAAGATAAGTGTAACTGATTAACAATCAGTTGCTCTCTAATGCTTATAGTGAGGATCTCCGTAAGTGAGTTCAGAGAAGAGGATTTATAGTTAATAGAATTAAACATAGGATTTATATCATGACTTCTAAAATCATTTAAAAGTCACTTTAGCATTGTATAGCTTTCCTTGACTTCTATCCTAGAGGAATTTTCTAAATAGCCTTTCTATTGTTCTGGAGAATTCTTTAGTAAGGAAACATATAAGGACGACCAGTGCATATGTAGTGAATTTAGCACATAATTTTACCAGTTCTACTCTATCAGCATAGGATAGTAATTTGTTGCACCATATTTCTAACCTTTTTTATATTTTCTCCAAAAGTGGTAAGCACTTCCTGTACTATAGCTTCCTTGTGGAGATAGCTAGTCTAGTATACAAATGGAGTGTCTTTAACCGATATACATATAAGGGAAGAGAGTCAACTTGTACTATATGAAGCACTACTTGTACCGTATGAAGCACTATCAGTTAGGACCGTATAGCTTTTGTTTTTATCCCAAACCATAAAAATGTTCGAATGTGTGAAGAGAAGTTATTAGGATCTACTTTGATCTATCATAAGCCTAAGAGAATAAGAAAATTTTATTTAGGCAATAGAGGCTAATCAATTCAAGCTTTTTTACAGTTATCATGAAACTTAATGCTGTGATATATCCTAGGATATGTTATGCTTGATCAACCCTGTAAAAACTTTCATGAAAAGAATAAGTAAGGGAACATTGGGTCTCCTTGCTTAAGACTATTGAGCAATTTTTATATTTAATAAAACTCTCAATACCTGTTAGTATATGGATCGTATCTTGTAGTATCGAAGGGTATTGTTCCCATGAGGATTATGCAGGAACCAATGCAAATTTAACTTTGCCTAAGGTAACAAGAAATTGAGTTTAATAAAAATAAATAACAGAAATTGACATAAATTAATAAAACAAAGTAATTAAATCAAATAACAAGTAAAACAGTGAGCTGCCAAATTAATTTAGGGTTATATCAAGGATGAATGCTTAGGAATTATTCTTTCTTTATTTTTTTCTTCAACTATTATCGATCCAATTATGTGTTGATCCTAGATTTCCTAATGTATTAACTACTCTCTTCAAGACCTAATCAATTAACCCTAATTGAACTTGGAAATTCTAGATTTGCAACCTCATATTTCACAAAAATTTTCCCAACATTTTTAATTAGATCTGAAGTTATTTATTGGATAATTAATTTCTTGTATAAGATCTTTCTTTAAATGATTGTTAACTTGATAACTGTAGTGTTGGACCCCAAACTTTTTCTTGGAGATTTGATTTATTAAATGAAATTAAATGAGAGCTTAGTGGTGTTGAATGTTATACTTTGAGGTTAATACATGAAAAGGGCATTTAAGTGTTACATTCAGAGCATGGAATAAACCATTTAAACAATGGAAAGAATGAGTGTTTTATATATGAATTGTATTATATATGTTTTTGTGCCTTAAGGAAATTGATGAGAAAGGAAAATTGATTGGTTTTGATGACGTTGATATTTGAGTAGATTA
>JANIHZ010000006.1:33239811-33251156 GCA_027478365.1 Erythroxylum rufum | reverse complement strand
ATGCATAAAATAAGTGATTAAATTGTATTGAATGAGAAGTGTAAGATGTGTATTGATGTGATATGTGTTATGTGATTAGGTGAGCCATCGATGATGGTCACACACTGAGTTCGCAAAACTCACCCAAAATTTGCAAATATTTTTTAGGACTCTGAAGAATACCCCGTTAGGCAAATGGGAGTATATTCACTGCATGTGAGTGAAGGAAGAGGTCGGGATTAGTTGCGTCTGCGTTCTGTATTTTATTAATTTGTATAAATTTGATTTTCGAAATTTTTTATAAACAATGGATTCCAAAATTTTTGCACCATGAGTATACAAATGGATTTTTGTTATAATGTAAAGTCTTTATAACTGAAAATGCTTTATCTTTGTAATGGGCGACAAATGGCTACTGAAATCCTATTGAGTCTATTGTTATAACTGAAAATGTTTATGAATGCAAGTAGGCCCAATCTGAATATCGATTTCTGCAAAATGTGTTAGTTATTTAAAAAAAATTTATACTGAGATTTTAACTGACTAAGTGTTCTAGCATGCCACCCTCGCGGGGCACAGACTCGGATATTACCTATCGATGTCGGGTCCGGGTCTGGCGGGAGTGGGTGTTACACTCTTAAAAAGAATTTCGTTCTTGAAATTCATACCTGTATTGAATAACTACAAATACTAAGTTCTCATCATCGATTTAGGTTCCCAAGTTGCCTCTTCAATGCCATGATGTTGTCGTAAATTCATTTCATCTTTCTTTTTTAGTTTGTTATTTTATGAATCATTTTTTAAAAAAAAATTGACTTATTTTTATATAAAACCAACAAAATTATTTTTCTTATATTTTCAGGTTAACTTTGTAGTGGAGAATATGGGATTGTCAGAAAAAGATTCAATGAACTTAAGGTCCTTTACCCATGGTAAGTTCAAGCTAGCATGGAATTATATTTCTCCTTCTTAAGCATATGATAGGAATATCCAATAGAATTGTAAAGAAGGAGGAATTTATATAATGAAAGGACATTTAACTAGTGTTAAGGGTAATATTGCTTGTTATAAAAAGGTATCATTTGATGTACGTGAGAGGATTGACAATTATTTACAACAAAAAGTAAAAAGAAAAAAGGAAAATAAAAAGCTCATGATATATCTTTTGAAGATGACGAAGCACCACAAGTATTAAATAAAGGAAAAATGAAAGTTATTATGGACATTGATTCTTAATTTCCTCCAGGAACTTTTCTTGGTTTTCAACTTAGTCTAGAAAGTGTTTTTCGTTGATAACCATGTTGTTTTGCAATGTAAAAGAGCAACGGCTAGATGGTTCTATTATTCATGTATTCCTTTAAATGTTTTAAATTCGCTATATTTTCAAGAAGTAATAAATGCAAAATCAAGGATAAATCCAAGATATATGGTACCCTCTTATTATGAGATTCATGTGTCTTTGCTTTAAGATTTAAAAAAGAAATGTCAGTTAATTATAGATACATATAAGTCTAGTTAGGAATCAATAGGATGCACTATTATAGTATATGGGTTGATTGGTCAAAGACAAAGAACCTTAATTCATTTATTGGTTTATTGTAATATTGGAACAACTTTTATCATGTATGTTGATGCTTCTCATATGGTAAAAACTATTAATGCTTTACCAAAATTATTTTATTTAATTATTGAGTGGGTTGGAGTAAAAAATGTAGTGCATTTTGTTACAGATAAGGCAACTAATTATATATTACCTAGTTACTTGTTAAATTCAAAGTATGAGCAAATTTATTAGTCTCTATGCGCAGTTCATTATATAAATCTTATTTTAAAATATATTGGTGGTATAAACCATATTTCTATTCTTGCTTCACTCCAATCTAAGATCAAAATTTTGTGTATAATCATATGAAATTTTAGTCTTAGTCAAGAAAGCAAGAAGATTGAGTTGAGATTGTGTGTCCTGCTGCTACCAAGCTTACAACTACATTTATTGCTTTGAAAAATGCTTATAAATATGAACAACTACGTCAAGATTTACTGATAAGTAAACACTTTTCAAGTCATAAGTTATCAAAGAGTGCAAAAGAAAAAGAAGTTTGTGTTATTATTCTAGATAACAAAATTTGGGATGCTTACTTGATTATTGTGAAGATTGTGTCTCTGCTTATAAGGATGTTGGGGATTGTTGAATCAGATGAGAAGCAATCTTTGAGGTATATATATATGATAGTATGTATAAAACTCACAAAAAATTATAAATCTTTTTAAATGGAAGGAGAATAGATATTCTTGACCGACAATGGGATAAGCATCTTACTCAAAGGATCTACTTAATAGCTTATTTTTTCAATCTTTATTGATTATATAGTGAAGAGAAAATGCAGCCTCGTAAGTTTTTATACTTTTAATTCATTATTTACTTATTAATAATATTTATTTTTAATTTTCATAACTGCTAATTTAAAATATAGATGAGTGGTGGAGAATATTTAGTAAAAGTGCTCTAATATTGAGAAAACTCACTATTAGATTACTCAGTCAAACAACTTCTGCATCAAATTGTGAAGTGCTTTTTAGTTTATTCATACAAAGAAATGAAACTTTTTGGAAAATTAAAGACTTAATAACCTTTTTTACATTATTTATAATATAAGAATGAAGAACATGTATTTATAGTTTTGTTTTTGTTTTTCATTAATTTTATTTTTATTACTGACTTTGTAATTTCTCTATTATGTATTTAGAGTGGTTAGTAAGAATGAGAATGTATAATCCAGTTGATATTGATTATATCAATCGTACTGATTTTTGGATCGAAGAAGAAGAATCATCGCTTGATTTTGATTATAATGAACTTGAAAATGTGATTTATGAAGAAATACATTTGTCTTAATAAATGAATTAAGAACATCTACTAATAATTAGTTCGTATCTTATTTTGATCATATTTAAGTTAAAAGTTGTATTACTATTTAAGTTACTAATTTGTAATTTATTTAAATGCAGTAGAAAAAGTTGATACAAATACTTTGGACGGAAGTATAGTTTATAAATCTTTAGATAGTGTCGAAGAATTTGGAATTGTTAACGAAGATGAGATACAACCTTTTTAAAAATATAATATTTGATTATTATTATTATTAATCGGAAAAAATAGAAATATTCATTTAGCAGCAGGAATATCAAAAATATCATTTTTCATAAATATTTTTTCGTTTTTCCAGAAAAATAAAGTATTATGATATGCGTACATATCATGCAATTAAAACAATACGCAGAAAATCAGGCTTAATGCTCAAACGTGGACGGGATGCCCAAAAAGAAATGGAAAACGGAATTATTATTTTATGTCCTGTACGACGGGGTAGGTAGGTAGGTGTTTTGTCCGAGCAAAACAATTCTTCGTAAGCGGGACCAGAATATTACAAGTAGATAAAGAAGACTCAACGGCGTTAACTCGGAAGTTCCGTTTGGGGTAGGCAGGGGTTGGGATAGGTCAGGTGTAGGTGCGTGGCAGTTAACGCCACCGAAAAGAGCCTCGCATCGCGTCTACTTTTTTGCATTTTTTATTCTCCATATATATATATATATATGTACGATCACTACGAGTCACAGAAGAATCCAATCTGCTAGGCTTTGCTATTAGTGTTACCATACTTCCCATTTTTATCGAGTTTCCTCTGAAATTTTCTCAGGAAAAAGAATTGGTATATGGCCGCCCGTTCGAGGAGTGCTCAGGTTATAGCAGCTAACTTCTTCAACCAGATCTGGACTGCCAACTCCAATACTATTACTGCTGCTACTCGATCTTCCTCTCTGATCAGGTTTCTTATGAATACTTGCTGTCTTCTTAATGATCATCTTAGTCTTTGTTTTCCACTATAGTAGTAATGGTGATTGTTTGACTTTGCCGCTGGGTTTGATTGTTAGTTGCTATCAGGTCACGCGCACCGTTCCCAAATTACCAACTCTGTTTGTTTTTAAGAATTTAATTAATTAGTTAAAATATAAATGAGAGTGAAATAATAAAAAAGAAAATGATTAGACTGTCAGTTTCCTTTTTTTGGGTTCTTCCAGTTCCACTCTCTTCTGTCATCACATCAGTCAGTGCCTAATAATAAAGGATACACTGTTTATCCTTGAACCACCAAGCCAGCCATGTCCAGATTTGGAGGTAAATCTATCTAATGCTTCTGCTTTGTCTCAATTCCGTCTCCGGCGGGGACAGTACGGGGTCTTGATTCGCCGATGTTGAATTTCAAGAAGTACCCCTCGGAATACCCTTCAAATCCAATCCAACCACTTAAAATTAAGTGAATAGAGAAGAAATAAAAAAGATTAGAAGACTTCTTTTGTTGCAAATTTGGTTGTTCATAAAAGAAGTGCAAGTCCTATTTGGTTCTTGATTTCTAAAATCATCTCCGATATATGTCACTAAATCCCGACTTTTTTATGTGTTCAAACTAACCTCTACCAGCACTTTTCGTTTAAATTATCTCTTTCCCGTGACTTTTAATTTCCTCGCTTTGGAATATCATTTTGTTCTTTCCTTCTGTAACTTTTCCTTGGTTTGATTTCTGAATGTTGGAATTTATTTATTTTGTATGAAGCCATAAAGAGTTTCAGTTGAATTTCACAAAGGAATTTGGTGCCAGCGTCTGCCTGACTTCATTGTTTCAATTTGATTATTGTTCTCTCTTTTAAAAGAACCACAAATAGGAAGCTTCCTGGAACTTGCCTAAAAACTCAGGTCCCCCTCCATTTTCTGCCTACTTAATTATTTTCAATATTCAGTTAAATATAAAAACTCCCCTCGTTGAATGTCCTTCTCTCTTCAACTCTTCCTGTCCTACAAAAAATGTTGTCATTTGAATGAAAGTTTAAATTGACGGCATTGCATGTCCGCTCCTCTCTAATTTTGAAGAGGTTTTAAGAGTCCTGAAACGACAAAATTTTGAAAAAGGAAAGACGAAACGAACAATGAATATCGATTGAAGTTGAAGTTGGGAGTTGGCAGGAAAGAAAACAATCAATATGTACTAATCCCGCATGTTTTTTATGTGAGCGTAAGATGGTGCCATATCTATCTCATGTTGGAACCTTTTTTGAGAGTTGGAATTATAGATCACACTATGTGCTGTCTCTTAGATTAGATGGGGCCAACCTTAGATATGAATCCCGTTCCGTCTCTTGCTTAAGAGATAATTATCAAGCATTATGAAGGGGAGATTGACACGATAAATGCAAAGACTTATAGATGATAATTAGGAAATAACTAATTGGACAGTTTTGCAGATCCTCATGTCGGGTGAGTCATATGTGGGTCACATGACTTTAGTTGGTTGATGCGCACCTAATTGTCACATGGAGGGGGGAAGGCAACAACCCTACCCTCATTCGTCCTAATTCTATTGCCAATAGGAAGATATCTTTGTGGTACAAATGCTGGAGGATGAGGCCACAAATACGCTTTGCTGGGACCCCCTCATACCCTTCAAATTGCATTTATCTTCCTTTCTTTTTTAAAGAATATATACTCAATAAGGACGAGGGCTTGTTTTCTTGTTATGTTAAATCCACTGGATGTGCATTTACTTATTTTTAACTGATTTTCTTTCTTTCTCTTTCGCTGTTTCCCTTTACATTTGGTACAAGTTTAGATAACACTGTAAAGTTTTATTTGAATGCAATTGCAATTAATTATTTGATTTCTTGTCCTTGTCAGATAATTTACTTTTTGGTCCAATTATACACTAACTGCGCTCATACAACTAGAAATGTAGAATACTCTTTCTTCGGTGGTGTCCCTCTCTTTTTTTTTTTTTTTTGCGGGGAACTTCATATGGTTGGTATTTTATGTAATAAAATTGCATTTTATTATTGAGAAAAAATTAACCTGGTATAAAAATAATGAGGGCAAAACATTTTTTCTTCATCTCCTAGGTGCCCCACAAAGTTGCATGTAGCTCCGCCATTGAATTCTTGTAGTGCATGTATGTCTATAACACAGACGTCAAAGACCTAGAGTCTTGTTCAGGTTTTGTTGTCTTCTTTAAATCCTAGTCTGGAATAAACTAGATTTGTTTCTTTATTCTGTTGCTATGTAACAAAAGGTTTAGAGGCATGGTATTGGTGACTGTGACAATGATATTATCTCGCAGTAGGAGGCTGGCAACATCGGCATATGATAAAAATGTTGATGATCAAGTTCGTCCAAGTGCAGTCCCGGACGATGTGATCCAGCCCGAATCTGAAAAGTACTGGGCTCCTCACCCGCAAACTGGTGTTTTTGGTCCTGTCACCGACCACCAGGCAGTGGCCGGCGGTGGGTCATCACTTCCAAAGTCTGCCCAGGAATCAGTGTTGGAAGAGAAGGCCTGGTTTCGTCCCACGAGTCTTCAGGACTTGGAGAAGCCCCACCATAACTGAGAAACCATTTCCATATGTAATATAATAGAAGTGCTAGCTCCAATCTTTGGTATTACCAATAAGAGCTGTGAACTAAATACCAACTTAATGTTCATTTAGGAAGCTTGTATTACTCCTGAAGTTGGGTTTTTACCTGTGCACACTTACACGCTAAATTGTGAGATGCGTCATGTTATGAATTCTTGTGATCTTTAAGTATTTCGCCCCACGATCTGAAGAGATATTTGGTTGTCATAATTCAAGACTTTTGAATTATAAATTAATTGTTTTAGGTTTTTTTATAAAAACTTTATTAGGATTTATGCTACGAGTTTTCAATTTATTTCATTCCTTGATTGTAAAAATTAAAATAAAGTTTAATAGCTATTTCTAGCCCATGGCTCATTATGGCCTGTCGTTAATTTTGCTAGTCATTAAGTTTGCTTTTCAATTGTATTTTATAAGATTCAATCAATACCAAATTGCATGCTGATAGTTCTAATAGTAGAAGGAATGATATAACCTCTAATGCCAATAAAAGAAGACAAGACTACAGGTGAAAAATCCTATCAGGGTTGACCATAACAAATTAAGATAGGAAGGGCCGAAAAGATTGGGTTAGAAAATTATTTTTTAAAAGAAGTGTGATACTATCAGCAGTATAACATGAAGTAATTTAGTCATAGTTTTAGTCTCATATTTGATGAATTTAGCATTATTTGAGTATTTTTATTAATTTTGGTACTTAAAAGTTATTCATATTTTGTTTTTGGGTCTAATTCACTCACCTAGAACAAAAACAACGAACTTCGATAAGTTTGGAACAATTTAAAACTGTTTTGATTTAAGTGATGGAGTGCGTGATAGTGCACGTAGCCGTATTGGGGAGTTTTGCGGTATGTTGAGTGTTTCTTGCAAAACATGTATGTGATGGTTGGGAACAAACCTGTGTTGTGCAAGAAGGCCATGTTGATGGTACACACGAGTGTGTGTGTGTGTACATGTTAGCTCCGAAAGTATCACGCGTCTATTTAAAGAGCACAACAACCAACACGCCTGTGTTAATGCCCATGTATCTTCTAGAATTAAAATTTTTAATTTTAAAAGATAAGATTGATTGACACAATATAGAGGAGGCTTGGAAAACGCTACCAAAAAACTCTAAAATAGCAGAAAGCAAAATAAACAATGAGGGAAACCCTTTTGAAACATATTTTTGTCAATCTATAGTGAAATTTTTGGAGATGATAGGAATTCCAGTTATGTCATCCTTGTTTTTTAGCTTTTTCTTTAGTTTTGATATTTTGTTTTATATGATTATGAGCTAAATTCTCTTTGGTATCTAGGTTAGATGAACCTATGATGGATCTTGTAATGATTTTATTTTAATTTTATTTGTTCTTTAGTTTAAGTGAGATTCATTTATATGTTCTTATTATTCTTGAATTATTATTGCTAGCATGTTGACTTATGTATGATTTCGTGCAATTGAGAATGAGAAATCTAAAGTACGAATAGATATAGGATAATTAAAAAGAGTTGCATACAAACTTAGCGATTAGTCAGTATAAATCATTTAGTTTAGAGGTAAACCCAATAGTAAAATTCATAAATCGATTAATGCAATTCTAGGGTTTTTAATTAGAAAGATATTTCAATTAGTTAACTTAGGATTAAGTATTAATAGTCTTGAAAAAGATATTAGCATAATTGAAGAATTTTCAAAATCTGTTGAACTTGAGAATAAATTGATTAACGGAATCAGGATTGTATGAGAACTAAAATTCTGGGTACTGTTTGTTTTATTGGTTAATTTTTCACTCCTTTTCTATTTTAGTTTATTTGATTGTGTTGCTTTGTCATTAGCTTATTTTCTTTTATTTTAAATATGATTCATCAATATCACCTTGATTGACAGTCAGATAGTAAGAAAAAAGTTGTTATTAGTAATCAAAGTCCTTATGTGATTAATCTGTACTTGTCATGCTAACTATAGCTACACCATGCAGTTGTGGTATAAAGCAATTTAATTCACATTAACAAGTTTTGCAATCTTTTATCAGGGAGTGTAATATTAGGAAACATTATCTTCTATTAATTTAGTTAGTATTTTCTTTTTCTTTTTTATTTATTTTTAGAGTTCTTTTTCTTAATCTTGATTGTGCTTGTCTGAAAGATTTGGATATTCGTTGTTATAGCCACTAAATGCAATGGAAGTATGGAAAGGACATTATTTTGTGGGGGACTATCATATGCAATTGATTATGGTCATTTTGGATGCACAACCAACATCCATAATGTGTTGTGACATTTTTGGGAGGTTACCATCCCAATCATGAATGCCAGGCACTTGACTATATATGGAGGCATTCAATTTTTATGGAGAACTATCTCAATATACTCTATATGTGAATACTTATAATCCAGAGTGGAGTAGTTATTACTACTTTGCATATAATGATTACACTCTAATTGAATTTTTACAATAATAGTAGAAAGAGGAGTATCAATAACTTGAAGATGTCCTTATGAAATTCATTACTTCAACCAATGTTTTCGTCTATAAAACTAAAGAGCTAGGTGTTTTATCCAAACAAATCGAGCCAAAATTGAGGAAACAAGTGAATACAATAACTTTAAAGAGAGGAGAGGAGCTAGAGGTTGAAGAAAAGGAGGAAACTGATGCTTAAGAAGAGAAAAAGGAAGATGAAGAGTATGAGCTAAATAAGGGGGCTATCGAGGAATTATCGACAATCATATTAAATACAAAGGGCTCTTACTTTCCATATAACAAGCTATTAGAGTCAATCAATGATGTAGGGGTTTTATTATTCCTTATTATATTGACATTTTATAAGTAAAAAGGGAATTAACTATTTTTCTTGGTTTTACTCGTTTGATAGCATATTTCCTTACTATATTGCAGCATGTGACCTATTTTGTAACATCTAGTTTTCCCGTGCTAAGGGTTAGAACCCTAAAACACTGTACATGAGAGATATCAATGAGAAAATTAGGAAATGCACTTCATGCTCATGGATAATATCGTATACATACATATGAATTTGATTATTGCACATATTATAATGATTTGTTCATGCACTCATTTGACATTTTTCAGGTATAAATGATTGTTTTAATGTGGTTATGATATTGATAGTGAATATTTTTCCTTAAAAATTGATTTGGTGAATTAAATTATTGATTTAGAATTTTTGGTGAAATTAGAGAATTTTTTGAAAATAAAGGTATTTTTGGATTAGGAAAAATGTCAAGTGGCGAGACAATTGATGAATACTAGCAGAAATAAGTTTCAGATGGTAGTAGAAATTTTGATGAATGACATTAGGATTTAATGACTTATGTCATTTAAAATTTGGGAGTCAATTGGATTATAATTGAGACACAAATGGACTAGCTAGCTAATTAAAAGACCAAAAGAGGACCTGAGAAGGCTTGTCACTTGCCACACCACTTACCTTAACCCACGATTTTTTACTAAATGAAAGACCCACTCTCATTTTGGTCTTTCACTTGCTATTTACTCCCCCCTTCGTTACATTCTCTCATCTTCATCTTCTTTATTTGTCTTCATCCCTGATACTCACTTTTCACCCCATCCACGTTGTAGCTTATGTTCACCTTTCATTTGCTACTGTTGTTTTGTTGTCTTCTTCTTTTTTTTACTAAAGACCCAACCCTACCACCTTTGAATGTTGTTGATCGAATGATAGTGGAGAAGTTAGGGTTAAGGGTTATTTGAAGATCTTAGAGTAAACAAGTAGGTATTAGCATTACTCTTTTTTATTTGTTGAATGAAACATGCTTTGATGATAGTTAAGAGTTAAATGATTATAAAATGAGGATGGGTACATGCTAAGACATGAATGAGAAAACCTGGGTATGTTCATCTCTTGCTTTTACACATATGATGATTATTAACATTTCATAAGTTGTTGTTGAGATTATTTGAGTTAGAATGATCATTAAAGATAGTGTAGGAAAAAGTGCAGAAAAATCTGATAGATAATAGGTTTTATGTTATGTTTTCTTGGTGTATCACTGTGGATCTTTTTGAGTGTTATAGAGATAAGTTAAATTGAGTTTGATGCTAATGAAAAGGGAGTAATGTGGTGTCTTGAAATGGGAAGAATTACGGTGGTAGTTAGAAGTGAAATGAAAGTGGAAATGAAGATGAACATGTGCAGAAAGTTATGATGCATGAGTAAGGAAACACTAGGAAGTGCACGATCATGACAGAGAGAAAAGATATCAGGTAGTGCACAAGCATTCTTTACAAAGAGGAAGTATCAGGTAGTGCATGATCGTGCACAACAGTGAAGGTGCAATGCTTTTTAACAGTTTCAAACACCCTTCACTCTTTTGACTGTAACTTCCTCTCCGGACCTCCGATTGACTTGAAATTTGAACCACAAGCTCCTCACACATTTTCCTTCCTTTCTATTAGAATTAATTGTGATTGGAAGTCAATAGTAAAGGATTGGTAAATTGTTGATTGATGAGTTTCAGATGAAAATGATGAAGTGTGGTGGAATATGTTAAATGGAGTGTTTTCATTGAATAGGCATCTGTAATTTGGACATATCTTGATCCATAGATATCCAAATGGGATGATTTTAAGTTTATATTAAACTAGAGACATATGGATACAATGTTCATGAAGGAAGTGAATTTGAATTCTATCTTTAAGGGTTTCAAATTTTGGCTTGAAGTTGAGTATAGTGTGTTATCACGGTTTGGGAGTAGTCTGTAGTATTTTAGGTATACTTGCAGAATACTAAACCAAACTGAATGAAATTTGTGTCATTAGAAACTTAAGGCATAAAATGACATTTTTTTAAAAGAATGTATTGCCTAAATACCTCATTTTCTTTGTCAAAATTGCCATGCAAAATTGACCCGAAAATATGTTTTGAGAAAAGCTGGAATGATGC
>JANIHZ010000006.1:33130965-33145846 GCA_027478365.1 Erythroxylum rufum | reverse complement strand
TTTATTTTTATTCATTATATACTAATTTTATAATAATTTAATACCGATTAAACTATTAAACCTTAAATTTTTTTGTTCGTTGATATAATCTAATTTTTAAAAGATTGATTACAGATACAATTAAAAAATCAGTAAATTAGGAATTTAAGCCTAATTTTGTCGGCACGAAAGTAGAAAAAGGGCAAAAAGCTTTAACAAGCCTTTAACGGCTGTATTAAGTTCTAACCGGCATACCTGAAGCCCTAAAATCGAACAGTTAGTTATTCGGCCATAAGATAGTAACAAGAACTCACTCTCTCTCCCTCTGCCTCTCCGTGTATGTGGACAATGGCAGAGAGAGGCGAAGTCAAAGTCATCACCGTGGGAGGTAAGGGCTCTTTCCTCTCTTCTTCCTCCGTTTACTCTGTAGCCACCCGCCGTTCCCAGCTACGCATCGACTCTTCGGTCCTTGACAGACTCTCCAATCACACCCAGAACCCTAACCCTCTCAACCAACCCCAGTTCCCATTTCTCAAGTCCCTCACTCCTATTGAAGTTCGCGCCTCTCTTACCTTTCTTCTCATTAAGCTCATTCACTCCTCCAATTCTGCCACCGTTCTTTCTCTCATATGTGATACTCTGAATTCGGAATCGGAACCCCTGGATTTGAACTGCATTGGATTGACTGAAGACTCCGTCTTGTATGGAATTTGTGCAATTCTGGACCATGAAGCTGCGGCTTTGACATCAATTGTTGACGCAGTCGCTGCATTGTCCTGTGAGGCTGTGAAGGGTGATTTAGCGGCTTTCAATTTGATAGACGGAGGGGATGGTCATGTTGACAAGGATAGAGTAGGGGTAGTTAGTGACATCAAAGTGTTGGTCAATGGGTCTAAGTTAGTGGGAAAAATTGAGAGTGAGTGGTTTTCCAAAATTCCTAAAATTAATGGGAAACTGAGGGAAGTGGTGAAGGCATTACATTCTATGACGCGAGCAGAGTTTAATTCTGGTTCCAGAAGTGGAAAACATGGTGATGGGGAAGCAGTGGGCACAACCGTATTTTCCTTGGCTGTGGCACTCCGGAATTTGGGTAAATGCAGTTTATGTCGGGCCAAAATGAATTTGGATGTGGTAGGGAGGGAATGCTTGAGAAATAGTTTGCTGGCTTTGTTTGATAAGAACTGCCCTAGTGAAGATGTTCTGAGAAATGCTTTTAAGTTGGTTCTGGATTTACTTAATGAGGAAAATTATGGGAAATTGGTCCATGAAGTGAATGCTTTGTTGGGAATTGTGTGGAAGATTGTTGCTTGGGAGGGTGTGACATCATTAGTTGCACTTGAGGGAGAAGAGCTTCTGAGTGCAAAGAGTAGTGATAGCATTGAAGCCGATGGCAGAGATGCCAATGTTGAAAAGAAAGGTGAGAAGAGAAAGAAGAAGGTGGTTTTAGGAAAAGGAACTAGTGTGATTGTGCATTTTGTTAAGGACTCTTTGCGGAGCAAAGAACATGATTCTGGGGAGGGCTTGGAGTTATTAGAGAAATGGGTGAAGGCCCTTTTGTTGTTTTTTGACCCAAAAGGACCAGAGTTTGATGCTTTGGCATATAAAGTGAAAGAGATTGTGGAAAGCAATGAGACGAGAAGGCTTCCCAAGCTTCCTAAGGTAATATTTTGTAAACTTGTGACACTCAAAGAATGATATTTTGTTCTGTAACATTGTATTTCAATTACTCTTCAAAAGATATGATATTTGATTTTGCGTGTTCATCATGTGAGAGGAATTTTATCACAAAAGCATATTACTTGTTCCATGACCTTGTTTATTTCAGCGATAGAATAAACATTCTTGACATCATAGACATTCCTTAATTTAATCAATAAAAACTATTTGAACTTCTTATTTTTTTTCTTATTCTATTGTATAAATCACTAGTGGTGGCAAAAGTTGGTGGATAGTCATCACCACTACTTAAAACAAGCGAGAGTATGTGGTTGGAATGTTGTACATTAAGTTGGTTCTTATATGATTTAGCTGATATTGTTTATTACTTATCTTTATTCCCTTTTCACAACTTTTGGATTTAGGCTTGGTTTTGGGAGTCCACATTTCATGTTAATTGACTAGCCAACAATAGTAATACTTGTTGTATACATCATTATGATATTCTATTCCTTTCCATTTTGATACCATTGTTGTGTTTGAGAAATCCTAATGATGACAGAATCATCTTAGTGTTTTTTTCATATGTGATGTGGTAGTTATGATGGTCAAATTACTTCAGAATGTTCTCCTTGTCTAATTTTATGTATACCATCTAAATTTCAGGGTACACGTGATTTTGCAAAGGAACAAATGACAATTAGAGAGAGAGCATTTTCAATTATAACCGAAGTTTTCAAGAGACATGGTGCCACAGCACTTGATACTCCGGCTTTTGAATTGAGAGAGACACTTATGGGAAAATATGGGGAGGATTCAAAATTGATTTTTGATCTTGCTGATCAGGTAATATATGGTTATAACATCTTATTATATTAACTTATTGTTTATTGTTCTTGTTTTTAACTTTTTATGTTGATGTTGTGATAGTCATAAATGTAATTTTCTTCTTTTGGAAAAACTAAAACAGGAAATATAAGTTGAAATTCCTGTTTGGACTTGTTTTCTTAGGTGATGATGGACTCCTTGTCCGTTCAGTTTCTCTAGGTACTGCTACTTCTATCATTGGAAGATATACTTTTTTTTTAAAAAACCAAAGAGCATATATTTCTTCTAATTGAATTGAGATTGTGCATTTTGCCCAATTTCATGGAACAACAAAGTTTTGGTGTTTTGTTGTTTTTTTTTTGTTTTAATTAATTTTTGTTAGTCATCCGCAAATATTTTTTGTCTTTGGATGATTGGACTTACAATTGTAACTTTCTCTTATTTTCAGTTGTTTCCTTTTTTTCCCCCGACAGCAGCCTTGATTAGTTCCTCAAGAGTATCTAGCTTTTAAAAGCCTATAATTAATTTTTTGCTATTGCAGGGTGGAGAGCTTTGCTCCCTGCGATATGACTTAACAGTTCCATTTGCTAGGTATGTGGCAATGAATGGGATCACTTCTTTCAAAAGGTATCAAATAGCAAAGGTTTACCGAAGAGATAACCCATCTAAGGGAAGATATCGCGAATTCTATCAATGTGACTTTGATATTGCTGGTCAATATGAAGACATGGGGCCAGATTTTGAGATCGTTAGAATTTTAACCGAATTGCTTGATGAGCTTGATATTGGAGATTATGAGGTGTTTGTACTAACTATGTTGCTTCCTCTTCATTATGTTCATATGGTTGACTATGTTTTGTTTTCATGTTTTGTTTTCATCTTCATGATTATTGATATTGGCATCTATAGCCTATAGCACAACCACTAGCATTAAATGATGTAGTCGCTTTGCAAAAGGATGAATTAGCTTTAATAGAAGCTAAAATTGCAAGTGGAAGAGAAGGGAGAAGAAGAGGATTATGTTTATGTAACTATTTATACTTCACTGAAATTGATAGGCTAAGAGTAGCGTGGTTGAATTACTCTTCAAATCTTAATACGGAACCTTATTTTCGTTCAAGATTTCTATTCTTGGTAGCAATATTTTAATGAGCGAAGCTATTCTAAGCGCTTGTTGTTCCTAATTGCTTCTTTAACAGGTGAAATTGAATCATCGGAAGTTGCTAGATGGTATGCTTGAAATATGTGGGGTACCACCTGAAAAATTTCGTTCAATATGTTCAAGCATTGACAAACTAGACAAGCAATCATTTGAACAAGTTAAAAAAGAAATGGTAAGCGCAAGTGGTAATATATAAACAAACTTGGTATATGCTAATCGCTTATGTTTATGGCTAGTTTATTGTAATCAGTCTCTTATTTACTTCATTATGAGAACATCTGTGGCTGGTTCTTATTCATTGATTTACAAGTACTTGATTGGGCATGAGATAGTTTTTTGACTGAGTCTTAATTTGTGTGGGTTTCAATATTTGTACAGTGGGTTGAATAACTAATGCATAAAGGTTTATGAATATGTCTATATCTGTTTTCTAGAGAGTTAAGTTTTAGAATGGACGAAAGAATTAAAATGTATCCTTATATATGGTGCCTATGTATTCTTGCTTTTATTTTTTATTTTGTTTATATAAAGGCTATTGTTTTCCTCACAATTCTTTCTTTCTAATTTATGAACTTCTTTGGTTCTAACGAGAACATTTAGATGGTAGGCATTAAGATGGAATTCTGAACTTTGAGCATCTGTTATTAGTTAAAAGTTTAAACGCTAGTATTGGTTTAAGTGCACATGTTTCTTCATAATTAGTTGTCTTTTTTTCTTTGAAAAATAAAAGATTTCATTAATAAATGGTTATATACAAAGTCTGCAACTGTTCTAGTATAATACAAAAAACACTAGATTACAATGTCATATGGGTCTTGGTGGTCAACTTAGTCTAATGCCTATCTCCTCCTTATGTTGGTGGATAAGTTATCCACAATTCCACTAGCTAGCATGTTTATTCTGGTTTGGAGAGTAGTCTCCTGTAAAACCAGCCCTGCACTCCTTCTTTGTTGTCTGAAGATCTTGCAATTCCTTTCTTTCCAAATATCTTGAGTCCTTTGTAATCTGCATGAGTTTTCATACCCATTTTCGCTAACCAATTAATTGTTTCCTCCCATGAATTTGCTGAACTATAGGTATTCAGGATTGCTTGCAGCCCTCTCTAGATCTTCCTTGTGTAACTGCACTTAAACCCAATCCCCCCTGCTCCTTTGGTTTGCATATTTTTCTCCAACTAATCTTTGCTTTGCATCTACCTTATTCTGGGCCATTCCATAGAAACTCCTGTAGTCTTCTATCTACTTCCTTGAGTATACTTTTGGGAATGGGTAGATGATTGAGCCAGTAGTTTGTGACATTACTCAAAATTGATTGTATTAGTAAAAGCCTACCTCCTTAGCTTAAGAACCTATTTCTCCATTGGTTTATCTGTCCATAAATGGAGTCTAAGCATTGGTTTACAGTCAACTGCACTAACTCTTCTTTGTGAGATTGGTACTCCTAAGTACTTTAATGGTAAACTTCCTTGAGGATAGCTTTTTTTTGGAAGAACTCTTAAACTGCTCCTACAATCTCTTCTCCCAATATGTCCCTATTTTTTTGAAAAAATCTTCCATTATATCCATTACTTGTTAGTCAAAATATTTGTGATTATCTTGTATAGGAAGTTGTAGCAAGTGATGGGTCTGAATTGCTCAAGTCTTTCTGCATTACTTTATTTAGTTATAAGACATATATATGTCTTGTTCCACTCCTTAAGGATAGCTTTTTTTTTGGAAGAACTCTTGAACTGCTCCTACAATCTCTTCTCCCAATATGTCCCTTTTTTTTTTTTTGAAAAAAATCTTCCATTATATCCATTAGGCCCTTGGGAATTAGGTTCATAGAGAAAAACATCATCCTTTATCTCTTCCCTTGTAACTTCCTTGGTTAATTGTCTCCTGTTGTCTTCATCAACCTTCTCGATTCTTGTGATCTCTCTGGAATTTACCTAACTCGAGTTTCATCTCCGTATTGCTTGTAAAAGTAGTCAAATGCAACCCTTTTCTTGCCCTCTAGGTCCTCGTGTTTCCAGCCTGCCCCATTTACCAGCACCTCAATGGTGTTCGTGTTCCTCCTTGCAGAAATAGAGCCCATATAATACTTTGTACATCACTCACCGCCCTTTGACCAGGTCATTCTAGATTTCTGTCTCAGTAGTGTATTAATATTCATCAAGATTTGGTTGTATTTAGAAACTATCTCAGCTTCTTCCTTAGTTGCACATCTTCAGGACTTGCAATTATTCTCTCCTAGCACTCCTTTAACTCATCCATAGCCTTAGCTTTCTCCTTCTGTTCTGGCATAATTGAGTCCCTGCTCAGCTTTTTTAGCCCTTCTCTCAACTTCAACTTAAGGCTTAGTATATAACCCTTGGATCCAGTGACTCCCAGCTTCAACCCCTCACTGAGTATATCCCTGGTGATTGTAGATTCTAAATGGAGCATTCCTCTTCCACTCACCTGTTGCTAACTCCCCCACTATAGTGGTATGGTCTGAAACATTAGGTTCTTCAAATGTAGCATTATTCAGTGGAAATTGCTCTATCCACTTACCATTCACCATGCATCTGTCTAGCTTTCGCATTAAGAACCAATCCCCAGCTTGTTTGTTGTACCAGGTGAAGGCATTCCCATGCCACTTTAAATTTGTCAGTGCTGAATTTGTCACTAGCTTCTATAACCCCCTGCAGTCTTGCAATTTCCATCTTCCCCCTCCTTTTGATTCATTTGATTTGAGAGTGCAGTTGAAGTCCCCCAACACTATCCAGGGAACTCTGCTCTTTCTATTTCTCTCCAAGCACACTACCTTTGAAACTTGTGGTTTGCCGCATACACAGTTGTAATAGCAATCTCCTTGCTTGTTTCTTTGTTTAGGACATCATAGTGTATCATTTGATCATTCACAACCTGTTTCACAACTTCCAGTTTTTGAGCAATTATTACCGTACCATTCATGTGCTGATCATGGTTGGTTATCATCCTCCAAAGTTTTTTTAGGAACCATAAGCCTGTTTCAGTTACTCCCTCTTTATTTTGGTTTCCAACAATCCAACAAAATCCACCTTTTTACTCGTAATTAACTCCCTAATTTTAAGTTGCTTATTTAGGTGATTAAGCCCTTGACATTCCATACTAGTATCTTCATCATTTCTTCTTTTTTCTAGACCTCATCCTTTTAGACTTTTTGTTCAATCCTTGTGAGATAGAGGTTGCATAATGTAGTCTTGATGCTTCCCCTCTTTCCAACACAGTAGTCCCTATCAACTCTTTATTTAACCTGCATTATCTTTATATCTGCACTTAACCTTTTCCCTTTTCCTGCTATGCTCTTCTTCCTCATGGTTGTATCATCATTGTTTAGGTCCTCCTCCATCTGTAGCTTGTTCCCTTCCTTACTATTCTCCCTCAGTTTTGTTTCCTTACTATTTTGACTAATAGTCCCTTGTACTGTTGTCTCTGCCATGTTGTTCCCCTCCAAGTTCTTGTCTTTATTGTTCTCATTCTCAGTCCCACGTAGCACTGTTTGCCATATAGTTCCTTAATTTTGTGACCTTCTTGTTGTGCTTGTCAGTACTTTGGGACCCTATTTCTACTATGATATTCTCCTTCAGATTCATAGCTAGCTTGGTCTGTTCCTCAATTGTTTGCTTCCCTTTATCTGATAAGGTAACCTCTTCCTAAACTATACTCTTGTTATTCAGATTATCACTTGAAACTTCTTTTCCTGCTACAGTGGTCTGCATTTGGTTCGAGTAATCCTTCAATTCTTGCTTTCCCTCTTGATTATCCTTTTTTCTCCATACTTGTTTCGCCTCAATAGATTTTGTTTTCCACATATATGAAATCCCTAAGGAGTCTTCTTGTATTTCTCTGTTCTCCTTTAATCTCATGATTCTAAGAGACTTGAGGAGTTTCTTTAAAATATCAACACTTATTCACACCCTAGCATATCCAATTCTCTTCATAAGAGTAGTATTCTCATCTTTCCCTAAGGGTTTCCCTATTTTACTCGCAATATAACTTATACTTTCTGTAGACCAATATTCCAAGGGCATCTTGTGAATATTGACCCATAAGGGAATGGAGTTCAACTTGCTTCTGTCCAATTTCACTCCCAACTGCCATTTCTTGATGAGTATAGGGTGTCCCATCATGTGCCATGACCCTGCTACCAGAACACTACGCATTTTCCTCTATATTGAACTCGAACACAAAGAGTTCATCCTCGCTCACCATTACATTCTCCACACCCCTATTCCTTCATGCAGACATGGCCCATTTGTTGATAATTGGAAATGCCAATCTCTTCTTGAGGAAAAACCCCCCAAGTGAGCTTCTTCATTTCTGCACTCCTTGATGTAGCACCTCCAGAGGAGCCTGAATTGGCCTCTCATAATCAGATTCCACAAACCTAAGTTTTGCTAGATTGCCAGAATCGCCTAAAATCGAGCTCCATGATGTCTTCCCATTTTCTTCTTGTTAGACAGTACCGCAAGGATAATCAGTTGTCTTTGATGACTATTAATGACTACAATTCAAAAATTGCAGTTTCTTTAAAGATGGAACCTAGTTTTTGAGTCGATATTGATGCTATTTGGTTTCATTTATTTCTATAAATGTTTTGCATTGGTTCTTGTCATTTGTGTAGTTATTTCATCCCTTACTTTAATGTTTGTAAAACCTTTCTTATAAATGTTTTTGTTTCATTCATTTTTATAAATATTTTGCCCATAAGTTATTTGGTTCTTGCCTTTTATGCAGTTATTTGATATCCTTACTTTAAATTTTGTAAAACCTTTTTCTAGAGACTTATTAGTTTATCATATCTCTCTCTCTATTTGTGTTCACATGAATTATGTTCTCAATTAAGATAAGCCAAGGTGTTGATACTTGTATTTGTGATTTGAAATGGAGTTATGAATGCTATTCACTTCCATGTTTGTATCCCATGATATAGGAGGGTTTTTGTTAAGTATTCTGGAATTTGAAGTTAATGTCTAAATGTTAGTATAAACTGCTAATATTCAGGTTAGTCGTTGGAAGCCCAGATTAGGATTGTTGGGAGTTAGTTAAGAAAAAAAAACAATGGGTAGTTCTAGGGAACACTCCTATCAGTGAACCTAAAAATGGCATTAGCCACTCTGAAAGCCCATCTTAACAACTTCGTACAGTCCATGCTTGAAGAGGTACACATATCTGAAACATCCCTTTTTGGTGCTTACCAATATGAAGGCACAAATTGTGAACTTGGTTTTTCATGTTTTTTTTTTCCATTAACTGTATCCTCCCAATAGAATTTGCTGTCTATGCCAAGGAATTACGTTTAAGATCAAATAATCACTTTAGAAGAAATCATCGATGAACCTTCTATTTTAAGAATTTAAAGTTTGTAGAGAACATCAGTCATCCTTTCATTGAAGCTCATAATATTTATTCATGTATACACGTGTTCTTTGAACCTTAAATCCTAGTAGTTAAGGGATTCCAACTAAGATTTAAAAAGGATTGAATCTTACTCTAACAAAGCTTTTGTATTATTAAATAAGCTTAAGTCAAAACAAACAATATTGCTTATTTATTTAAATTCATATCTACTAAGGAAAACTTAGTATAAAGTAAATCGACAAAAGCACATTTGCAATTCCCGTGACAATTCTAAAACATGAGCATTAACACCCATCTTCTTGAGAATTATAGGGTCCATCACTCCTTGAATAAGTTTATTTTATTTACCTCTCTTGACAAATGCTTTCATGACCATATCGTTGTTAACTTCCGCTAATTGACTATGTGGATCAAGGTGTTGTTTACAAGTCAAGTTGCTAATCGGAATCCTTTGTTTTACCTCATCATAAATGCCCTTTATTTTTCACACAAATCCTTTAGCTTTTACCCTAACCCTTACTCTTTGCGATAGAGGATGGAATCAATAAATTTCCTTGGTTGAATTCCATAAACTATCTCAAAAGGACCCTTCCTAGTTTATCTATTCATATGACTATTTTATGCAATTTTTTTCATATAAAGAATCAGATCCCAATTATTTGCATTATCTCTAACTAAGCATCATAACAACTCTCTAAGCTTCTATTCATCACTCCCATTTTCCCAGCTATTCAAGGGTGCAAGCAACATGAGAATTGAAGTTTGGTAATCAAGGTTTTCTATAGAGTTCTCCAAACATGATGAATAAATTTCACATTGTCAAAATCAATTATCAAAGTTAGTTGATGAAGAAGTGTTTATCAATATGGACTTTATAAGTCTTGTAACCCATAATGATGACTCATTCTTGAAATCCTATCTACCACCATAAAAGTAGAATCATAACTTGTGATAGTTTTAGGTACTTCTAAAACAAATTGATACTTGTATCTTGCCATGGTTCTTGAGGAAAATGTAGCGGTGTGGATAGTCAAGACTTTTGCTTCTTTCCTTTAGCTAATTGACATGTTTACTGAGTGATCTTATGCACTTCCTTCTTTAAAATGGCCAATAAAAGTGATATTCAACCATTGCTACAGTTTTATGTCTTCCAGAATGCCATGTTACTCTTCCAAGTAATTCTTAAATCATGTTTTCCCTTGTAGAAATATTTGTCTATCCTCTAAAATCCATTATGTATAACACTAGGAAAAGGACTACCCTTTTCTCAGCTGCAATATCAAAATAAATTATTCCAAAATTAAGCCTGAAGCATATTCTCATTTTGATTTTTCCACCCTTACAACAGTCACTATCAAAGTATTAAGCAGATGATTCTTTATCTGTTGCCTTATTTTCAACTCCTGTTTGATGCTTAATAACATAGTTAAACCATTTTAAAAAGTTCAATTCGAAGTGTGCGTATAGTTCATGCTCTTTTGGGATTTGAAGTTTTAAGGGATCATGGTCAAATTGCAAACCAAACTTCTTGCACTTGAGATAATGAATCTAGTTGTAAAGAAAATGTATAACTATATACAACTTTTATTATAGTTCGTTAATTGTTGTTTTTTTTTTCACTAAGCTTCTCACTAAAACAAGCGACTGGGTGTCCTTGGTTGAGTATTAGGTAGTTACAAGATATGAGCTTTGAGCTTCGACCCTCTTTTTCTTGATTTCTTCAAATGCTTTAGTTGTTTCCTTTGACCAAATAAGTTATCCCTTTTTCATGCAATCAGTTGTTGGTGTCATTACAGTTCAAAATTATGAATGAATCACCTATAAGTTGTTGCTTAGCCATGAAAACTTTGTGTTTATGAATATCCTTTGAAATGGGCCAATTAAGGTTAGCTAAATCTTTTTAAAGTTCATTTCCACCCTCAAAATGTCATAACAAAGCTCGAGAATGCAACAATTGGTTGCATAAAGTACTTCCAGAAGCTAATATAGGATTTCTCTTGCTTTAAAACTCTCAAGACTTGTTGAAAACGTAGTAGATGGGTCTTCTTTTGCCTTGCTATATATTGATATAATATCAAAATACATTATTAAAGATCCGCTACAAAATGGTCAAAACACTTAGTTTAGTACATTCATAAAAGTATTAGGTGCATAAGTGAGACCAAATGACATAACCAGCTGAATTTAGTCTTCAAGACTGTCTTCAATTCATCCTCAAGTTTAGTTATGATATGATTGTATGCTATTTATAAGTTCTTATAAAAATTATGGCTCCATATCTACCGTGTTTTTAAGATGTGGGATAGGGAACATATCCTTTATTGTGATCCTGTTTATCGCTAGACAATGCACATTAGCTACCTTCCATTTGTTTCAGGAGTAAAAAAATACAAGAATTGCATGATGTAGGTAAAACGGTTAAGTTAGCAAATCCAACAAAGTAGGGATGGGATTGAGGTGATTGTGGTTAAAACAAACAAAAACCTCATTAATATAAACTTACTGGTTCGCTTGAAAACAAATTTATTGCATTCACATAAGTTGATAAGGGTATCGACTATGAGTTTCTCGATTTAGAGATGCAAGAAGACAATGCTTATCCATTCACAAGAGTTGCTAGTGTGAGTGTTTGACTTGGTGGTAGTTTCTTTAAGTGGAATTTAAATTGATCTTTGCAATCAAGCCAACCATTATAGGCTCCAATGAGATTTAACACTTGATATAGGATGTTACCAATGAGGATATATTTTGTATTCACTATAATCTTCTATTTATATACATGATGAGGACCTAAAAATGGTAGGGAAATAATTTTCAATCCCTACAATCAAGTTGCAATCGTTATAATTCAGTCCTAATTATGTACATAAATCAATTTCTAATTTGTAACATTCCACCTTAAGTTGGAGCATAGATGTTGATCATGCACAACTTGTGACAAAGATATTCAACTCGACTCCTATTTAGAGCCTTTGTGAAAAGATCTCCTAGTTGTTCTTTAGTCTTCACATATTCTGTTTAAGCCAGCTTTTATTGTACTTTTTCACAAACAAAATGATAGTCAATCTTAATATGCTTAGTTCGTTCATGAAACACAATGTTATCACACTATAACTTTGCTGGCATTGAGACTTTGAGGTTGATTTCAGTCAAGAGTTGTTATATCCACATTATTGCACACATAGATGGTGCCATAGCATTGTATTCTCATTCCACACTCGAGCAAGATACAACATTGAGTTTTTTATTTTTCCATAAAACCAAATTTCCTCCAAAGAAGACAATATCTTGTGGTAGTTTTTCAATCAAATTTTGGACCTTCCCTAATTTGCATTTGAGAAACACTCTGTATGAGTGTGATCATAATTTTTATACAATATACCTCACCCGAGAGCTCCCTTCTAGTAACACAAGATTTGCTCTAAAGCTGCCCGGTGATGAACTGTTGTGGAAGAAATAAATTGATTCACAATGCTAACACTAAGTAATTTTAGGCCTAGTTACACCATAAGATAGTTCAGTTTCTTAATGGGTCTCTTGTACTTCTTAGGATCTTCAAACAAATCTCTATCTTTTGTGAGTTGCGGATTAGGTGACATAGGAGCATTGCATGATTTAGCCCCTATTTTTCCAGTTTTGGAGAACAAATCAAGCACTTATTTTCTTTGAGATAAGAACATACCTTTTATATTTCTTGTCACCTCAACTCCTGAGTAATTTAATAACCCCAAATCCTTTGTCCAAAAATGGCCGTGAAGAAACATTTTCAGGGATGAAATTCCCATGATGTCGATACCAATGATAACAATATTATCTCTGTACATAACAAGAACAATAATGCATGATGTAGAGTGCTTGTAGAAGACTAAATGGTTAGACTTGCTCTTATTCCAAATTGTTCAATTGCTTGGCTAAAATTTACCAAGCATGGGGACTCTGTTTTAAACCATATAAAGATTTTTGAATATGACACTTTCCCATAATCTGCTAGCAATAAACCTATGTGGTTTCTCCATATAAATATCCTTCTATAAGTTTCTATGTAAGCAAGCATTTTTGATGTCCAATTGATGCAAGGGCTAGCCATGAGTAGATGGCATAGAAATAAACAAACATACAAATGTCATCTTATCCACAAGAGAGAGGGAGTCTTATCATAGTCCACACTACATGTCTGAGCATAGCCTTTAGCAATAGGTGAATTTTAAGTCGAGCTATTGAGTCATCATGATTGCTTTAACTGTAAATACCCACTGACATCTTATACTTTCAATGACACAAGTATGGATTTGTGGAAAAACTGTATAGTTAGGAGACTATTTTAGGAAAATATATTGTAACAGATTGTATCCTTAAGTTAGGATATTATTGGTCAAGATTTTGATAGGATTGGATAAGATTTTGATAAGATACTCCATGATTTTTGGGTGTCTGCCAAATTTGGATACTAGGTTTTTGTATATATATAGCTAGTAGTGCTGTAACAAAAACACTAGAGGAAATACACTTTCTACTTAATTTCTGACATGGTATCGGAGCTTTAGGTTCAATAACCTGACCATATTTTGTCCTTCATTCTCATATTTTTCCAGGCTTCATTGCTGAAAATTTTTTCCTTCCACACGTTCTCTTCTTCTTCTTCTGTCTCCCACACAATTTGGCTTTAATTGCCCAAAATCTTGTCAAGCAAGATGTCAAAAATCGAGGAGTCTACGATTAAGAGTGGGGAGATTGCAAAAACCCAATCGGAAGAGGTAATCCGAACCCAACGACCTGGAGAATTGTAGATCATTCCAGCTACCTACAGATTAGATGAAAAAAATTATCTCAAATGGTCTCAACTCACCCGAACTGTGCTGAAAGGAAAGGGAAGATTAGTCATCTTACAGGTGGAGGGCCTAAACCAGGGGATCCACAATTTGAAGCATGGGATGAAGAAGACACTATGATTAAGGCATGGTTGTGGGGCTCTATGGTCCCAAAAATCATTGAGATGTGTATGTTTTTGGCCACTGCCAAGGACATATGGGATGCAATCCAACAAACTTATTCCAAGGCTAGAGATGTGGCACAAGTGTATGAAGTAAAGATGAAAACTGTTACAGCAAAACAAGGAAACAAAATAGTCAAGGAATACACAAATCAATTGAAATCCTTGTGACAAGAATTGGATCACTACCGGGTGATAAAAATCAAGTGTCCTGAAGATGCAGCAGTTCTAAATCCTTCACTGAATAGGATATAGTTTATGATTTTCTGGTTGGACTGAATCCAGAATTTGATCAAGTAAGGATACAAATTCTTGGGAAGCCAGAGGTTCCATGTTTTAATGAGGTAGTGGCTTTAATCCGAAGTGTATAGAAAGTAGGAGAGGGCTGATGTTGGAACCGCAAATCATTGACAGTTTAGCTATGGTGGTTGGTAATAGCAAATCAACCACAAATACGAAGAGAGGAGCAGTTTCTGAAGGAAGGAAGAATAATCAGTCGAAGCCTCAAAACTGTGATGAATTATGGTGTACTTATTGCAAGAAACATCGACATACGTGTGAGAAATGCTGGAAACTTAATGGAAAGCCTTTAAGCTGTGAGTGCGGTCAAAAGGGAGATCAGCCACGAAACAATGGACAAGTGAACATTGCTACTGTATCACAAGACGAATCAATATCGCAAGAGCCGAGTAGTCTCAACAAAGAAGAAATTGAGAGGGTGAGATCACTTATTAGCAGCCTTGGGAAAACTAAAAAGCCTTCAGGTACTTGTTCTTTGGCATATTCAGGTGAGTTTCCTCTTTCTCTTAGATTAAATGCCTTGGGTACAACCTTCACTAACTCTTGGGTCATGGACTCAGGAGCAACCGACCATATGACCCACTCATCCAATATCTTTTT
>JANIHZ010000006.1:33118208-33130865 GCA_027478365.1 Erythroxylum rufum | reverse complement strand
ATATTAAAGATTAGGGGTATAATCGTCATTTGCACTATTTTCTGTCTCTGTTCCCTACAACCAAACACATTTATCCTGGAGACGGAGATAAGATTGTCTGTTCTGTCCACCATAAATCAAACAGCTCACTATCCCCAGTTTTTGTTTCGTCCCGTCTCCAGATTTCTGTTCTGTTCCGTCTCCATCTACCGGAGACGCTATCCAAACGCAGTGTAAGAGCAAGCAGCCTGCTAGCAGGCGGCACCGAGATAGACCGAAAGACATAGGAGCCAAGGAGCAATGAAGTATAGGACAACTGGCGACGAGGCAAAATAATCAATAAAGAAACGACACTGTTTTGTCACTTAATATCTTTCATATCGACATCAATCCAAAGAGAAAAATGTTACTATACATGGAATAAGGGACGAGTATTCTTTATCGTATTTGTACAATATTGCAATCAATGAAAAATCCCAATCATGTTACAGTAGTGAATAAATTAGTATTTACTCTGGTTAACGAAGAATATTTGCGTACGTCCAACCCCGCAAGGAGGATTGAGCTTAAATGTTTCTTCAAACCCACCTTGACATTTTCTCCCTATTATTACAGATGAAGCTTCTTGGGTTTCAGTAGGAACTGACATTAGAGTAAACTACAAATCCAAATAGTGACGGTGATGCTAAAGAAGATAGCTTGCAGGTGGTTAACAGGCAGGGTTCCTCATCCATCTGATGCTATGAATTGAATTCTGTTAGAGAGTATTAGTTTGCTTTTGAAAACTTCTACTTCAGGAGGTAAGAGTATCAGGAAGCTCACGTTAATCAGCCGCTAAAGGTATCTGATGATTCAGATGTCTCCGACTCTCCTTCTGCATAATTGAAGCCATGAAGGTTCATTGAGACCAAGAACAATTAGACTTAATTGAAAGCAGCTCAGCAGATAAAGATGAATGCACTTAAGAAAGATGTTAACAAATATTCCCATCAGCCTACCAAAAAGTGACTTGATGGTTGGCCTCTTCGATTTTGTGTTCTTCTTCTTCAATTCAGCTGTCCAAAAAGATTGAGATAAGTTAAGAGGAAAAAAGTTTAAATTTACAAATCAAATTAATTAAAAAAAATTAAGGAATAAGCTCAAGTCTAAGCATCAATTGGTCTCCGTATAATGTCAACATTTCACTGCCAACCAGTTCCCTCTGCTATTATTCTTAGGATTTCAAAAAACACCCACATCAACCCAAATTTAGTTTCCATCTCTCTCTCTCTCTCTCTCTCTCCAGCAGCCCTTCCCCAACCACACAAATACACTCACACACGCACAAGCTTGCATGTGTCACTCGTCAGAAACTAAAGTGATTGTTACTAAAACAAGAGCATGATTCCTCTGCTCTCTAAGGGAGATAATACTCGTTCATGACCTATTAAACTCCCAAGGCTAATAGACACAGAAAGTCTGCATGGTTAAGGAGCCCGATATTAAGATACTTCTTGTTACAGTCATATATTGGCCTGGCATAGAAAACATAAGCTGACAGAAATTAAAGCCATCACAAATCCACCAGATTAAAATGTTCAAATATCTCAAAAGAAATATTTACCCATCCCTGGCACTTGGTAATCATTTACAATCTCGAAGTTTTTATATGTGTAGCCCACAAAATTTATATCCTTAGATGAGAGCATCTGAAAAATATTCAGAAAAATTAGAAGGGGAATAAGCTAACAGAGTGAAAATACTCAAATCTATTAAGATAAAAGTAAAAATGCTCGGAAACTAGTTGAGGAATCTCAGCAAGAATACGGGTGCATCAATAATCATATTAGGATCAGGACAATTTAAAGATACTTTGGTTTTAAACATTCGCCGGGATTCACACGGGAAAGACTTTCATAGCAAAAGTTCATAAACTATGTTTCACTGGGCACAACATGCAAAGCTCTTCAAAGCAATGTATGAAACAGTAAGGACAGTAACGACAGTATATCTTTCATTATCCAGCGGAAAAAAGTTTGGTAAAATAAAAAGATCAACGTCCATCATTTTTAATATTTCAAAATCCACATATAACTTCTGTTCTTTCACTAGCCTGATATCCTATAAGCATATATTCAAGAATAATGCCTTCCATAAAGAAAATATTGATGTTCATAGGTTCCTTTTTTATCCTATTAAACTTACTCTACAAACATTTGTATAATCTCATAACAGAAGCCCTTGAACAGATATAAAAGCAAAGTCATACTAACAATCAAAATGGTCCTAGGCAAATAATCTACTCACAATCAACAACATTTTAACTTACGATATGCTGGACACAAATTTTAAACTAATGGGCAAACCATTGAAAAGAACTGTCTACAGTTAAAATGAAGTCAAGGTCACAATACCAAATTATCCATGAACAGAACTGGAATAACAATGGAAGAAAAGCATTTAACTTGATATTCCATTTACTCGAGATTCAGATAGTAACTCTTTATTTCAATTAAGTGAAATAGATTCTAAAAGATATTACAACTGAAACACTTCACAGTTAAAGGTTACAAATAGATTGAATAGAGGCAAGAAGACGAATCCATAGGCTGGGAATTCATAAAGTGTATGTAACTGACCTTCCTCCATGGACCACTTCTTGATGAAGTTTGAGTCTGATGCTCAGACTATAGAGCCAAAGATAAGGAAAAAGAAAAAAGCGTAATGAGCAATAGGAATCATTGCAGAAATGTCTAACCAGAATCAATCAGATATTTATACATCAATACCTCTTCAAATTTCTCAAAGTTTTGAGTATCCAGCTCATCATTGACCTCAGGGATAAAAGCAGCTTCCATCTGATAAAGATTATCCCAATCCGTACCAATAAACCATGCATGAGCCTGCAAAGTGGAACTCAAGAAGTAATTCAATGTATCCACATTGCTTATCCAGCAAATCCAAAGTATTCAGAAAAGGACACACCATACAACACCTTTATTTCATCTGCTCCTTTTGATCCTAATCTCTGGTTGACATTACATAAAAGTTTACTAATAAGGTCCTTTGCATCAGGAGATAATTTTGCTTCTTCTGGAAATTTCAAATGGGTTCTCCAGTTTACAATCTGTTGAAAAGAAAATTATAAATTAAAACACTACTTGATATTTTCTTTTCCAGTAATTTCAAAGTTCTATACTCATTTGCTTTGGATAGAATTTCAGAAGTTTGTTGGTAAGGAAAATAGTTGAAAAACAGCATTCTGCAACAAGCTTGAAACATAACAAGGGGGAGTCCCATCTCCACCAAGATAAAAATCCAGATAGATAGATTGCCTTACTGATACTGTAAGACTAGATTAATAGCCCATCAAATGCACCACAAAAATCCACCATAGTCAATCAATGAACCATCATACTAGACAATAATCTTGCAAAAACATGACTTAGGAACTCCATATAAGAAATTAGTTTCAGTTCAGTAAAAATCAATTGTAACATCAGAAAATGATGGTCTTTGGAAAAACCATATAGTTAGGAGACTAGTTTAGGAAAATATATTGTAACATATTGTATCCTTAAGTTAGGATATTATTGGTCAAGAATCTGATAGGATTGGCTAAGATTCTGATAAGATACTCCATGATTTATGGGTATCTACCAGATTTGGATACTAGGTTTTTGTATATATATAGCTAGTAGTGCTGTAACGAAAACACAAGAGGAAATACACTTTCTGCTTAATTTCTGACAGGATTCTCGCTCCTTTTGCAAGGGGACCTTGGCTTGGATAAGAGAGTCTCTTGTGACTAGTATCAACACCTCCAAATGCCGGGCTGACTTGGCAGAAAGCTGGAACATATAGCTCTTCAATGAGGTGCCTTCTTCAAATGTACTCTAGAGACCTGCTGTGTTTTGAAATCTTGAGCGTAGCAACTGTTGCAGTCATTAAGGTAACTCCAAGCCATTCATTTGAGGAAGGAAGAGGAATGGTGCATTCCAAATGCATATGCGCAGCTGTAGTACCTCATAATCTTTATGGTTCGGGGACCTTAAGCTTTCCTAATTCGAATTATATGAGCTTCACTGCCCTCCTTTAACACCAATGAGCTGAATCTTCATAGTCTAGTGTCTAGGTGACTTATTGTCTTCAATGTATTATGTTCCCTAAACACTTGAGCAATGCTTGCTAGCTTAGACCCTTTCTATGCTTGCTAGCTTAGATCCTTTCTAAGTAACTATACTGCCCTATGCATCAATCTATTTCATTTCTTAAAAGAAAAAAGGTTGAATACATACATACATACATGTAAAATTCTTTAAACCCTAGTCCTTTCTGGTAAAAGGTTTCCAACTAAGATTTTTAAATAGAACTGAATCCTACTCTATTAAGATTCTTTATTCTTAAGTAAGCTTGAGTCTTAAACAGACTAGGACAATATAGCTGACCCTGTTAAATTTACTCTTGCTGCCTCTTTCTTGAGAACAATAATGTGACAAGTGAACTGTCTTGCAACAAGTCCCACTCATCATTCCACCAGATGAAAGCTTGTGGTTCAGTGACCTTAGTTTATAAACTTTAAGCTGTTTTGAGCCATTCCAGTTCCAGCGTGTGTTAGTGAGATTTTTTTCATGTTCACACTCTAATTCAAGTGTTACTTTCCTTTTGTAAGTATGTTGATTGTATATGTTTACCAAAGCAATTTCCCTTCCTTGTATCTTGACAAATGGTTTTATCGTAGCATATGTGTAGCTGATGTGCTTGTGTGAATTGGTACAAGTGGTATGAGTAAATAATGCTATAAATTATGGATCAATGTGCCACCACATTGGTGAATGTTGGCAATGAAAACTCACTACCATCTCTATTATCATTGTCAGTATCTTTCTTAGTGGTAGTCACCATGATGATCATTATCATTCTTGTTATGATGATGATGGTGGTGATGATGTCAAGCATCTTTTGTGTTTCTGTCTAATTTGGCTTACTTTTTTAATTTCTTTACTGTCACTTGAGGACTCGTGTTTGTTTAACTAACTGTCATCCAACTCTTTTCTTATAGCACTTGAGTACCCATTCTCCATTAGTGTTAATCATTAGACTTACTCTTTAGTAAATTATTGTTTGTAAAGAAACTCAGCCACAATTTTTGTAAGGTTTTTGTTATAGGGCTTATTCAGCTATTCTCATGTTTAGTTTTGAGTTTTGTCCTATTGAATTTGTTGATTAAGTCCTTTACCTCCCTGTTTTTCTTTTCAATTCCTAGTTTCTGTCCTTTCCGTTGTCACTTTAAGTACCCATTTCTTTCTCCTCTACTGCTCCTTTTTCTAACTGTTCACTGTACTGCATCTCTCTTTGTTTGGTAATGCGGCTTTTCTTTGGATGTGGTTTAGGTGGAGGAGAAGGGCTTAAATGAAGAGACAGCTAAACAAATTGGTAGCTTTGTCAAAGAAAGGGGATCACCAAAGGAATTGTTATGTAAGCTGAAACAGGAGGGCAGCAAGTTTTTTGAAAATGCTTCTTCAAAGCGTGCCTTGGACGATTTAGAGATTTTGTTTGATGCTCTAGAGAAGTCAAAAAGCATTGATAAAGTTGTTTTTGATCTTAGTCTGGCGAGAGGGCTTGATTACTACACTGGAGTGATATTTGAAGCTGTCTTCAAAGGGACTACACAGGTACAAATTCACTGATTCTGCCATATGGACTTCTTTTGGATAGAGTAGCTATATTTGAATCATTTGCAACTTGAATGTCAATTTTGTAGTGTGTAGTGGTCAGAAATTTCTGTTAAAGGCAATACAGATATAGTTTATCATATAGGTTAATATTACTGCACAAAGGGGAGGATGTGTATCATGTACAACATATGAGAATGCTGTATGGTGATATGGTTAAGTGGTCTTAAAAATTGCTTTCTTGACATTCTTCTTTAATGGAAGTCATTTTCAAACAATCTGTTATGGAGATGTCAAAGGTGTGCTTCCTTGTGAAACTTTAACTGTGAGTATTGCCATTTCTTGTGATTTAGTGACCTCTTGAGCGATTTATGTTGAAATCCTTCCAAGAGCTGTACATTATGATGGTTTTGTCGATGTGATGCTCCTCAATATCCTTCTTGATGCCCCATTTTTCTATATGTTGGGTACATAATTGAATACCACAAGCATTTCAAGTACTTTTTTTTTGCTATAAATTTCATCATCTTTTTGGTCAAGCCACTAAAGTGTTGAATTTTGAAGTATTATGATCTCAAGAGCACTGTAAAAGAAAAGATTTAGTTGCTAGTGATGATAGAATGTCAGTGGTACCATTTATCAATTTGAAAAAAGAAATGGTCCATTTTGGAGTTATTCAAATTTTGCAGTTATTCAAATTTTGCTAGTAGCAATAACTAGAATTTTGTTATAGGGGGGTAGTTTTTGTTAATTGATTTAGAGCTTGGCACAGACCAACCAGCCACACTGAGAATTTTGGAAGAGTTAATCAATTGCTATGGGTCAACAGTTCTCTTAAATTATCTAGTTTGTTTGCATGTATATCTTTTAATTTCTTGGTTGCCTTGTCATCAAAATTTGAATGCAATGTGACGGTTAGAGGTATCTTCTCTAGGTTGGATGTCACTAGTTCAAGCCTGATAAAGATCATTTTTCAATGGATAATGCATGGAGTGATATCCTGTGAGCATTAAACCAGTCATTTGATCTGGACTCATCTTTTGTTATTTATTTGGTTTTTTTTTTTGAAACTTGCCTTTATAAAGCTGATTGGCCATTCCAAGTTTTATTTAATATGACAACTTCTCTTTATCTTGTAAGAGTGAAGGTTTTTGTGAGCACAAAGTTTCCAACAATGTCAAAATTGTGGTTTTTGACTCATCCTTACAACTAAGATATCAAATTAATAATAATATTTCAAAAATATATTTTTGTTGTCTTTTGAATAAAATATTGTAGAACTTACAATCTCACATTATTGTGAAGCTATAATAAATTATTAGATCAAAGTCCAAGGGCGTCTAATACATTAAGGAAAACTATTTGCTCGCATTTTTTTTAATTCCTCCTGGTTAAGTTGCATGTTCATGTCGAAGATGTAAAATCAATTTGGGCAAAATTGTGAATGTTGAATGACAGTGAAGGTTAAAAAGAAACGAAAGCTTCAAGAAAACATGGAAAAGGCAAATTTTTTAGACCTCGAATGTCACTTATGTATGGAGTACAGGCTTTGTCTGAGTTATGGGTGTTGCATGCAGATGTAAATGACCTAGTTTATAATGGTTAATTTAGTGAAATTAATTGAAACTATGAAATCATGTTATCTAAAAATGAGAACTATTCAAATAATTTTGTAAAATTTGGGTTTTCTGTAGAGTAAACAACTGTGAAGAGTGCCCTTGGATAAAAGCCATTAGTTAAATATTGAACTGTTCTGATGCTGGATCTGAATATTTACATTCTAGAGTTATTGAACTTGAACTTGGCAAGTTTTGAGAATGGATGGTAGAGGTGCAAATGTTGGGATATTCTGTGAGAAAGCAAGGATCTTGAAGTGGTAATAATAAGTCTTATTCTGTGAGAAGCAAGGATCTTGAAGTGGTAAAAATAAGTCTTATTCCATCTTTTCCTTTCTTAGCCTATTAGATGATATGAAGTACTGTATATACATTTAAGGATTCTTGTTTGGCTTATATTCTTAGTAACTCAAGAACTGAAATACGAGCACTAGAATATGATGTTTTACTATATCCTCTAGTTGCTTTTCTATGATTCTGTCTTGGTCATTTTGCTCTTGTTGATGATAATTTGTTTTGGGTATCATGAATTTGAAAATGCAGTCAAGTTGCATCAGTAACTTGTTGATGTTTAATAGGTTGGTTCAATTGCTGCTGGTGGACGTTATGACAACCTTATAGGAATGTTCGGCACCAAGCAGGTTCCAGCTGTTGGAGTTAGTCTTGGCATTGAGAGAGTTTTTACCATCATGGAGCAAATTCAGAAGGACCGGAACCAAGTAGCCCGACCTACTGAAACCCAGGTTTTATTGAGCATTTTGGGAGATAAAAGTAAGCTCTCGCTAGCTGCTGAACTTGTAAGTGAGCTATGGAGTGGAAAACTTAAAGCAGAATATCTTGTCAGTACAAGATTTAGCAAGCATATTGAGCGCGCCAAAGATTCAAAAATCCCATGGATGGTACTTCTTGGTGACAAGGAGCTGGAGAAGGGAATTGTCAAACTAAAAAATCTAGAAACCACAGTTGAAGAGGAGGTTCCCAGAAGTACACTTGTTGATGAACTCAAGAGACGAATAAACTGGTGAAAATCATACGTGACTAAGAAAAGATTGGAGTTTGTGCTTTAACTAGGAATGTTGAAAAGCAAATCACTGGCAAAAGGCAATTTGGACGATACACTATCTTTGGTTGTCGAAGTTGCTGTCTTTGACATGCGTATTACATATATATCTATATATATATACTGCTGCATTTTAGAGCACCTGTCTAAAGTGGTGTGAGAGTAGACGATCATGCGTGGATGATTTTGATTTTGTATCTAACTTTTGATGCTGGAAATCTTTTTGAGAAATTTTTTTATTGTCCAGTTCAAATGTACTTCCTCCATTTGATTGCTTAAAAAGCCATTGCTCTGTTTTAGGGTCGCTCACTTTTGACAAGGTCTTGACTTCATCATGCCCTTTACCAAACGGAAGTGTTCAAGTTATTACCAGTACTCGGTACTTACCAAGGTGTGTCGGAATTACGCATACAATGCTTCTAGTGTGTTGACCTCTCACCATGCCCTTTAAAACAGCCATATTGTGAAATTATATAGAAAGTTAGAAATTGTTCTGCAAAACCACGAGTTTAAAGCTATTTTTCTCTTTTCCAACTGAACAGTGAAGCTATCTCACACGGAGTGACCAATGAAACCAGTTAGAGCGCGACAATCAGTTGTTCTTTCCACCGTTAAATGCAGCATATCATTGCCAAGCATTAAGGAAAGTTGGCAATCAGTCCAACTTAGAAGTGTGTAACTAACAGTCTTATCTCTTAGCTTGATCCCAAGATGAGCCATCAGAACAAGCAGAAGCATGAATTTTAGAATGTTATTCATCCCAGAGCAACGTGGGCATGGTTCATCCAGTAAAACCAAGTCCCAAGCTTCATATATGAACAAAGCCCCACCAATAGGTTGAATTTTTCTCTTATTTACTTTATCCCGTTGGTCCTTAAAAATATGGGATATGCTCGTATCTCAGTTACCTTAACAGAACTTTTATAATCCTAGATACAATTTATTTCCCGTGGGAAGATGTTGTATATGGTATACACTCGATAAAATACATATTGGAGGGCCGACTTGCAAGATAGCCCATGCAGCCTATTTAAAATGTTAGCACTAACGGATTTGTGGCTTTTTAATTATGTTGGTTTTCAGTCTACGGAAAGACTCAAAAACCTAAATGAATAAGATCCGGCGTAAATGTAAAAATATAAGACTAAATTGGAACGGTGACATAAGATTTTTGGTCTACCTCGATTCTGTCAATCTATAGATTGTCCAAGACAAATACATCATTTGGCTGATAGTATTGAACGTTGATCCTATAAAGGTTATAAGTACTAGTAACGACTCTTTTCTTATTATGTAACTTATAATTAAGGTGATGACTCTTTTCCTATTATGTAACTTATAATTAAGGTGATGGTGATAATTCAAATTTAAAATAAAAGAAAATAAATTAAGAATAGGACAGTACAATCAAGAAGCCGGAATAGAAAGAGTGAAAAATCAATTAATAAAACAAACAGTATCTAAAATTCGAATCTCTTTAGGACTTCTTATACAATCACAATTCCATTAATGAATATTTAATCTTAGGTTAATTAATTAAAATCTCTTTCTGATTAAAATCCCTAGAATCTCAATCATCGATGTATGAATTTCACAATTAAGTTTGACCCTAATTCATAATATTTATATCGACCTATCTTTAGGTTTGTATATAATCCTACTCAATTATGCTAGATCTCTCAATCTCAATTGCATAAAATCATATGTGCGTTTTGGGTTTTGCTAGTTGATGTTTGTTTGTTTGTTTTTGTTTGCTTGAGGACAAGCAAACGTTTAAGTGTGAAGATGTTGATAGGTGTAGATTGCATCGTGTTTTTGTGGGTAGTTTAGTGTATGTTTAGTTGTTAATTTGATTGTTTAGTGTGTGTTAGTTTAGAATTGTGTAGTAAATATTTGTGTTTTAAATGTTTTGTGGGTTGGAACATGATGATGAGCTTCAATTTTATGTTTATGTGGTGCTTTGATGTATTTGTTAGTGTTTCAAAGCAGTTGGAGGATATTCGAAGAAGACCCTGGGTTACACGATACAGAAGCAAAAACTCTCAGCCATGATTGTGCCACTAAGGACCACGATCGTCAGATAACAGTCCTAACTTGAGTTTTCGAGGGATTTTTTGGATCTCTAGGACCTAGAAAAGACCTGAAATAACCTTAAATCCGATATCGCCTTGGGATTACTTCAAAATTTAACCAAGGATTGCATATAATACAACCTCAGGTCGTTCTCTTTTAAGAACCAAACAAATATGAAATTAAATTCCTACGTAACTAAATGCGATGCAGCCTAAACTATGGAATGAGGTGTGATTTGATCAATTACCACTAAAATGACAATGAATTAGAATAAACATAAAGGACTTGTTTTTGGTATTTTAAATTTAAAATGAGTGATATGAAATGTTAGTAAGTGAATGTAAAAAGAAGAAAAACACAAGAAATTAACAATGGTAAACACAACCATCTAATTCAATAGCGTAGGCAATCATCACTCAACAGATAAATAAATCAAGAGTTATAATCAAGCTTTTAATCCAACAACTGAGCCACCTCAATTTGTCACAAAAATATTTTCCAAAATCCCAATTTACTAACTGCCATCAGAATAGTAAAATAGAACCAAGGATACTAAAACCCAATGCTCAATTTTTACTCAACAATTAGGAAAACAGAATTAATGTCAGCAACTTATATAACAATCCAATCATTCAAGCCACCTTCAATAATCACCAAATATTCATTAAAATCTCAATACAAAGTCTTGACCCAAAATAAAGTAATGAAATTAAACCAAAATCAGCACAATATCAGTTGCTAAATAATAATCCAGCCACAGAAATCTTCCAAGTCAAATATATAATCCATACATAACTCCAAATAATTAAGTAGTTATCCTAAGACCTAGGAATCATTAAATAATCAAATGGGTAGAAGATAAATGCAACTTAAACTCTTATATGAAAACCAAAGCTCCTTCCGTTGCCATTGAATCAGAGGATTAGGGTGAACTAGCCACGACAAATCATGGGAGGCGCTGTGGAAGGAGAGCTCCGACGGTCAGCCATAAAAGTGAGAATAATGGTTTTGGATTTTTATGGGAGAGATGAGGACGAAGAACGAAATCAGATCCCTTCTTTCTGTAGAACATCTCCGACGGTCAGCCATAAAAGTGAGAATAATGGTTTTGGATTTTTGTGGGAGAGATGAGGACGAAGAACGAAATCAGATCCCTTCTTTTCTGTGGAACACTCTCGTCTGTCTCTGCTCTTCACATTGCGCTTTTTTCCTATTTTCCCAAAACCACGCAAGCCGTTATGTCTCATACACCACACCTATCGCCTGTAGTGTGATATGACTAATTAATGTTGTAGTTTTTGGTCCACCGTTCATGTACACTCCAAACCCTTGCAAAAACCTCCTCTTCACGCTGTCGTTTGGACCACGCATGCCTCTTCAACCACGTTGTCGTTTCTCTCCTATTTTTTCCTAGACCACACATGCTTTTGTCATCCCCTTTGCACGTTATTGCTTTTGGTGGTCCCAGTCCACTACGTTTTGGACTACTCTTTTCTTCTTGTCTGCTTGCATTTTCTTCTTCTCTGCTTGTGTTTTGGACTGTCCTTTAAAGATTTCTGCTTCTTCTGGTTGCTACTGTTGTCTTATGTTGGGTGTTTCTTCTTTGGCTTTGTGGATCACTCTTCCTAATTTTTTTGAACTCTAATTTCTCCAAGTACCCTACAATAAAAATTACAAATAAAGTAGCATCAATTGTCCAAAATTATTTTATCACAATAATTCGAATAATAATCAAATAATTCCATAAAAACCAATTATAGTGACAAAACCCATCCAATTGATATGAATATATATATATAAATAAATGAGTTTGTCAACTCCCCCACACTTAGCCTTTTGCACTCCTGGGAAAATTATCAGTAAAGAGAAATCCAATAGTTAAACTCAATGCAAGCAAACATAAAACCGAAAGGCAAGAATATGCAATCAACTCAAACAAACTCTATCCCTAATCAACTAACTGTCATGGAATGCTTCGGTGCAAAGAAACTAACACAGGAGGCATAACAAGATAGAAGGAAAAGAAACATAATAGATCTCTCAAAGGTATAAGTGTTTCACTTATCTCTCAAATAGGAAAATTTTCACTGAATCCACCTAGATTAGCACCTACTATAAGCTTGTAAAGATTCTAATATCTCCACCACTAACATACCATAGATTCATGATCAAGGGGACTGAAGTGAATCACACGTTAGGATCGTTAACAATAATGAAATATAAATGCACAAGAAGGGGGGGTTGAATTGTGTTAAACTTTTCGTTAACCCCTTTT
>JANIHZ010000006.1:33029679-33042159 GCA_027478365.1 Erythroxylum rufum | reverse complement strand
AATGTTAGGCCACTGCAGATTTGATATACATAATGGTTATATGTGGAATTGTTTCTTCTATTTCATTAAATTTGATCATTGCTGAAGCAAGCACTTCGTGATAAGAATGGATTTGGATGGAGAAACTTGACTAGAGTTTTGTTTCCATGTTTTTTATCATGTTGTCATATAATTTACACCATTTTAAAACATGGAGACTTTTGCGGGAGACTTTTGGAATTTGAAATCTACTATATGCTCTATTTTCAATTCTTTCTTTGCCATTGAAGGTCTATAGAAAATCGGTGAAGATTCAAATAGACTTCAAGTCATGCAACCACTTAGGATTTTGTCTTCTAAAATTCTATTTTAACTGCACTCAGTTTCTTTATTCCCAGAATTTGAAGTTGTAAATCCTTTTTTACTTTACAATGTCTAACACTATGATGGTGTCATTTTAGTCTTTGTCAAATAGTCCACATTTGTTGAATTGATGTGCTATGCATCTTTTCTGGTTCATGATTGTTGTTTTCATACAGGATCAATCTCACTGTACTAAAACGGGGTTCACCACTGTTGAGAATACGAGCAAACCTTTGCTTTTGAAGGAATTGAAAAAATTATGGGACAAATGTGATCCTTGTCTTCCATGGAATATAGGAGATTACAACGAATCAAATACATTATTGTTGGATGATTCACCATACAAGGCTTTACGCAATCCAGTACATCCATTTACCGTTTCTCTCCTATCATTATTATTATCATGTAAATTATTTTCTTGTTGTAGTCATTTTATACCATTCTTTATACATGTCTGGACTTCTATTTTCAGATGTATACTGGAGTATTTCCTCATTCGTACCGATACCAGGAGATTAGCGATTCTTCCTTAGGTGAGATACTCTCATGATTATTGATGATTTGTTGTTTTTAAGAATATGTAGTATCCAATAAACTGATGGAAAAATGCCATTGTGGGAAAGCTCTAAGATACATGGCTGGTGAACCTGGTCGTCAAATTAGAATCTTGAGGATATTACTATGCTTCTAGGATATGCCATTGTAAGTTGTGGATTAAATGCAAATTTGTTTTCCTATATATGCTATAAATCTATTTAGTTCATTCATTTCTATTCATTCCTTTCAGTTGAATTGATAATCATAAATTATACAAGAACGTCAATAATTTTTCATCTTGTGATATATATTTATTCATGGCTATAGGAGAAATATATTGAGCAACTAGGATCCGTAAATGCATTGAAAGCAAACCATTATATGATATTAGATTATGAAATTGGTTTTCCTTGCTTTGGATTGGTTATAATTTCATCTGCGTATCTGTTTCATCATCTGAGTCCTGTTGTCACTTTACTGTTCTAATTTTAATTTTTATTGTTTTTGTGACTAATTTATTACTTGTTAGTTCTTTTCTCCGTATCTTGTTTATTGGTTCTTATATTTGTGGTTTTGAACAGGACCAACTGGTGATCTTCGGATGTATTTAGAGCGATTAGCTGAGGCTCCCAATGTTCCTGATTATGTTGCACAAAATCCATATGGTCAACGAGCTATTACAGAAAGAAATCCTTCTTGGAGTTTTTATCAAAGGATTATAAACAATACATCATGTCATTCCTAAGATATCGCCTATCCTGCTGCTTTTAAGGGTGATTAACACCATTGAATGATGTTCGTGATACTTGCGAATCATCAGTTTTCTGTGACAGAAATATATTATAGTGCTTCTAAGGGCTACCTGATTTTAGAATCTTTACTGGGTCACTTATCTCTGCTACGGGTGAAGTTTGTCGAAACCCATAAATATAGTTTTTTGTTACATTTTGTTACTTGTAGTAGTGATTTAACACGAACATCATTTGATGGACTTGAAGTTTAGTGTCCTGGTTGGCTTCAAGACTTCAACCTAACGTTTAATGGGAAATTTTGTTTTCTTGTGTTGCTATTGAATTTGATTGAAAAGATACATTGTACATTTAACCAAGCAACTGGTAGTGGTTGGTGAAAGCAAACTAGAATTCAAGAAATTAGGTGATGAAGCTATGACATATTTTTATAAAATTCTAGTGAACTCTCTATATGGTAGATTTGGTATAAATCTTGAAAGTACAGTAACAGAGATCTGCAATCAAAAGAAATATGAGGAATTGATGAAGGAGGATAATTTTCAATTAGCGGAGAAGCCTACTGATCATTACTATATTGTCAATTACATTACTAATAATAATAGCATGGTTGACGACATTGAATAGAAAGCTCTTAAGATGTCAGGCTGTTCAATTGTCAGCTGCTATGACAGGTTGTGCTCTTATAGCAGCTTGTGCTCGGATTCATATGTACTTGTATATTTCCCAATCTAACTGTTTCTACGTACACTGATACTAACTCTGTAGTTTTAGGAAGTCCTCTTCCTGACGTTATCATTTCTTCCAAAGAAATGGGTATATTTATGATGCAAAGGTACTTGTTGAGCAACAGTCATGCAGTCAGCGATCATGTCAAGAAGTAGGCCAATACATTGAAGCCACAAAGGTTTGGTTCTGATTTATAAGTATTTTCTTGGCTTGCAGTTAAATAATGAATGCCATGGTGGAAAACTGAAGGTTCAGAGGGTGGTTTGTGAGAGGTGGTGCTTCATGAATATTCCCCAGTATTGGGTGGTTTCTTTGTTGGACCACTTCATAGTTTCCATCTTCATAAATACATTATTGTCTTCACATTAACTAAAACTTGTTTCAGGGTAGCATTGCTTATCAATCAAAATTCCCTTTCACTATATTGTTTTACGATATTGTATCAGCATTCTCGTTGCCTTTTGCATTTTTGTTTTTCTCAATTATCGGACTAAATTGAGTGTTGACTCATGCAAAATTGGATGGAAGCAGTGGCTGAATCGTTGGTAAGTCTTGCATGCTTGTCACCGTCACCTGTCATCGTCCTGTTCACGTAGGTAGTTGGTACTAACTCTTTATGATCCTCTTTCGCGAGAACCAACCGCCATGAGTTAGTTAAAGGCTGGCTTATTGTCTGTGCACCGCATGAACTGGATGTTACATGTGGCTGACATGGTTTAGAGGGTAGTTAAGATCATATGCTGCTGGTTAAATAACCCCCAACACTTTGATTCTGCCCCACAATAGTTAGTATTCATACCTGTGCCCTTACATGGTTTTGGGTCTAAAGACAAACTTGGGAAGGTCCATAAAATCCAGTTATGAAAGACAAATCTAATTAAGCCAATGGTTGTTTTATAAACAAAGGATAAATATATGAGCTGAATTAATTGTATTCATTAAAAGAGGTGTATATATACACAAGTTTAAAACAGAAAATCTGTGAATGCCCCAAAAATAATGGAGAATCAATTCAAAATAAAACAACCAAAAAATCTGTAACTAATTAACAAGAAGCAGAAGACCAGGTCATAATAATTGAAGAACTTATACAGCTGTCATGCTAATATACCCCCCTCAAGCTGGATGGTGTGGAACAACACCGAGCTTGGATAAATGACGAGTGAAAGATTGTTTAGAAAGTGGTTTTGTGAATATATCAGACAGTTGATCTAAACTTGAGATATGAGTAACTTTTAGTTGCTAATTTTGAATCTTTTCTCTGACATAACGGAAATCAACAGCTACATGTTTCATGCAACTATGAAGAGTTGGTTTATGACATAGATAGATGACGCCTAAGTTGTCGCAGTAAATGATTGGGGGCTGAGAAATAGTAATGCCAAGTTCTTGGAGGAGATTTTTGACCCAAGAGCACTTGCAACGGCTCTATATTCAGCTTTTGTTGAGGAACGAGCAATTGTCCTTTGTTTCTTAGAAGACCAACTAACAGGATTATGGCCAAGAAAAAGAATATAACCTATAGTGGAACTGTGATTAGTGAGATTTCCAGCCCGGTCAGCATCTGAGTACATGGATAATTGAAGATTGCTACTGGGAGTGAAACGAAGACCATAGTATGAGAACAGTAAGATTAAAAATTCAAAGTTAAGAAAGAGTTTAGAGTTGAGAGAGTGTTGACACAGCAGGTCTATACTGGTTCACCCCAAACTGTGGGCTACGTCCAATCCTCAGAGATCTTTCTGAGATTTCACTATCTTTCACAACCTTATAAGTATTCTTTGATTTCGAACCTCTTCAGGTCTCTTACAACAAGTATTCTTTCACACTTAGCCTCTTCAGGTTACCTGCTTTTCTTTCAACTGAAAGATGTTTCGAGCTTTGTTACAAATAAAGATAACTCTAATTTTTCACACAATAATATTTCTCAAATCGCTAAGTTTTTTTTTAAATCTCTAACTTTTGCAGTCTTCAACTCCGACTCGTATTTATTGCCTTCGTCTTCAACCACTTCTTGATAACTACTTCTTTCTTCTTGTTCCTTGATCTTTCAAGAATCAGTTATTCAGTTGAGTTCTGTAACTAACTCAAGCTGATTAGTAATATGACGTGGTATCGGTTCTTTCGTCTCACTTTCTTCCGTCTGATTTTTTCTTGTGCTTCCGTCTTACTTTCTTCCATCTGATTTTTAGTTTGCGCCTTTCGTCTCATTTTTGGTTTGCACCTTTCGTCTCACTTTTGGTTTGTGCCTTCCGTCTCACTTTTGATTTGCGCCTTCCATCTCACTTTTGGTTTGCACCTTCCGTCTGATTTTCTATCGTCTGACTTTTAGCTTCTATCTGATTTTCTATCGTCTAACTTTTAGCTTCCGTCTGATTTTCTATCGTCTGACTTTTAGCTTCCATCTAATTATTTAGCTTTTCTCCTTCTGTCTCATATTCTTTTGCTTCCGTCTTACTTTCTTCTTTCATTATTATTTATTTTTCATCAAAATCATTTTCGTAAAGTCATTTTGACTTACCAATAACCGTACTACAATAACCCGTACACTTGCGGTCAGGGTCCGAGTGCATTTTATTTTATAACTCATCATAAATCACTATTATTAGATCAATAAATCTTCCTTAATAACTAAAATTAATCTATAATAAAGAAATACTAAGATTTCTCTTATTTAGATATCAATATGTTAGTTACACGTCATCCTTGGATCAATAAACTTAATAGAAAAGTGTATAAATCATAAAATAGTAGAATTTTTTTGATATAATCCCTAATCTTTTGTGTTTCTTACTAAGTTTGGATGATCTCATATCTCTTTTCTCTATAAAAACGAATCAAAAGTTATGCCATAAGGTTTCTGTGTGTGTTTCATGAGTAAAAACTAGCATTTTGCAAAATGACATGTTAAATAGAGAATTGTTACAATGAAAATGACTTATAATATATTTATGTTAGAGATCATATTCAACATTATAACTTAAGTTCTTCATCCTACAAGTGACATAGGCTTTAGCACATCAATGTTAGAGATCGATTCTTTTGTTCTTGATTATTAGGTCAAATTGAATTAAACTACTCATTAGTGACCATATTAATGAACCTAATGTAGTTAAATAAGAAAGCATGGTAGCGCGTCATAACACTACTCAAAATAACTAGACCTGAAACTATAACAGTGATGAGTCTAGGTCGATCCCACAGAGAGTGTGTGTAAAACTATAGGGGGTGTAGGGTTGTTGGTTTTCAAATAAGAAAATAAAACATAAAGAAACTAACAACTATTAATCGTAGGTTAATGATAAGCCCTATTAACCCCATTTTCCCCTTAGGTTGTGTTTAATTAAGAGACGCTCGTTAATTAAACCTAGCTACTAAATAACCTAGAACAAGCTCTCTAGATTTAATTAGGTAGCAGCATTATGAAATGGAAAACCGATTAATCAAGTCAATAACCATATACGCTCAAGTTATTTAACCAAGGATACATTATCCCTAATGATTCAAATCAATCAAAAACATAACAGTTACGGATTATATCCCTAATGGTTCGATATCATTAGTAGCTACAAACAAATCTTAACATATCAATTACGAATTATATTGAAGATTCTAGTAATGGGTTTGTAATAAAATGATGTAATGAACGTATTAAAATCATCTTTTCACGATAACCAAACAATAAACATATGATAACATAATTAATTCCTAAGAGAGAATGAACAAAAAACACAGTGAAAGAAATGCTTAACCAGGTTCTTTGGCATCAATATCACCTCCGAATCAGATTGGGAAGCCTAGCCATCCATGGATCTATAAGGGATAAGAGGTTTGTCCCTCTTCATTCTCCTAAAACCTCAAAACCAAGATCTCCCTCCTTTAAAACGATCCCTCCAACCTTTCATAACATTCTGTCATCAAAATGATGCTTTTATACTAAAAAGTAGGGTTTGGGGACAACTGGCCAAAGTTATGGGCGTGATTATATTGCTCACGGCCGTGAATGCCCTAGTCGAGGCTCACATTCATTATTCTACTTTGCATGGGCATGACATGGGTGTCAAGCCCATGCAAAATAAGTTATGGGCGTGAAAATGGTGGTCACGATCATGACAATTTCATGCATGGTTGTGAGCCATTTTTTTTTGCAACATGCACTCTTCAATTTTATGCATTTTCTTGTATCCTCTTCTTTTAATCCTTCTTCTCTTGCTCCATGGAGATAAATGCATATGAATCTAAGTAAGATGACTTAAATATTATGTTTTCAACTCACTTTAGCTTTTTCTCTTCCGAACTGTATATAAAACCAAATATGAACTAAAGTGAATGTCTTAAGCATTTCATAACAATAATCACTAAGTGTTATGAAATAAATGTATAACTAATAAGAACATATTAATTTCTCCTAAACTTAGCTTTTGGCCAACCTCGGGCAAAACCTCAAAATCAAAGTCACAACCCAAAACATTTACTCATTTTTCATATTTTCCAATAATAGATAGCCATAAGTAAAGAGAAACAACTTCCAAAACCATAACAAGATCTCAGCATCAAACACTTCTACTCATGATTAATCAATAATCATTACCTTTAGAAACTGAGCAATGTAGAGGTAGACTTGGAAAAAATTTGTTTAAATAAGATAGATTCATGGTTACACTAAAAAACCATTCATGATCATGACATTCCACAACTTTGCAAATCATTTCATTTCTCCACCACTAAGATTCACATTCATAATTATGAATCAAAGGACTTTTCTAGGTTGTAATGTGGGCAAGGGTAAATGTGAGATGTATTTGGATAATTTAGAGTAAAAGCCATCAAAGCTAGTGAAACAAGAAAAACACTCAATATAACATCAAAAGCAAAAACTAGCATTCAGTTGCAATGTGTACATCAACTTTGATGAATACAAAAACTATGTTTTATAGCTCAAATTCAAGCTGTCACACCACAAACCACATGAAGCATCAATCACTTAGAAGCGATCACTCATAAAAATTGATGATAATGATACATTGAAACTACAAGGAGTGAACCTTCCAAAAACAACATCTACCTCATATGCAACATATTCAACCATTCAGTACAACTTTAGGAGTAGAAACTAATCATAAATAAATTTTCAAAATAATTGCATTTCCTCCTTGATACTTTTATTTAAAAATTTTCTTTTTCTTTTTCTTTTTCTTTTTCTTTTTTCTTTTTCTTTCCTTTTTTTCCATTTAAGAATTGATAAAAGCTACATCAACCTTAGAATCTGTTGACAATACATAAAATGACATTTCAATTATTATAACCAACCCGCACATATACGCCCCCACAGTTATACTCTTGTACATCCACAATCATGAATAATCAAGAAATTTGGTTAAGTTTAGGTAGGAAATTTGGTTAAGTTTAAAGCATGAATTGTGGTTGGCACAAAAAGAAAGGCTAATAAAGCTCAAGGGAGCTTAGCAAAAGAAAATTTCATATTAACAGGTAGGTTATTTGGCTAATATAGCTTATGAAACAAAAATTGCCTATATCATTTTCATGTTAATGTATGTGATAAAAATGTGTTCTTGAATAGAAAATCAAAGCAAATTTAGAATGTACATGTCATGAAGGTCATACATAAATAAAAGACAATGAGAATAATATGAATGTGCAAATCTATAAAGGCTTAAAATCTCACTGGTTTGTGTCTACCACTAGTCACTACTCTTATAAAGATGATGCATATTGACCAATCATAAGAATAAAAGTACATGCTCAAGTTTCTATGGATTCTTCTAGTCAGTTCACTCTCTAATCATTACTATATAGTCTTAGAAGCAATAGAAAAAGAGAAATTGTTTGTTTGTTTGTTTCTCCCTCTATTTTTTTTAAGACTTAAAAACATATAAGAAATAAACAAACTAAAAAAAACACATGTATATAAGAAACAAACGCAAAAATGTAAAGGAAAGGAAATAAACTTCCTTTGGGTTGCCTCCCAAGTAGTGTCTTTTTTTATTATCACTGGCCCGACTCCATACTTTCCTCCTCACATGACAAAATTACGATCTTCGGGCATCACATGCGCTTCCTCCATTTAAGATTCTTCAAGATAGGGCCTCAATTGATGATCATTCACATACATTGACTTCCCTATCTTCAAATTTCCAATCTCTACTAATTCCTCGCACTCTTGAAATGTCTCAAATTTCTCTTCATCTTTTTTCTCCTCATTTACTTTCTCCAATCTGCCAAGTAAAGGAGAAGGTTTTAGTTTCAACAATAATTAGGAACTTAGTATTTACCTTCAAGCTAAATGATAGACTATTTTCTGCTTCGATCTCCTTCTCTACTTCTTCACTAACAATTCCTTGAGTAGTTCTCCTAAAATCCTCAAGCTCCTCTTCACTCTGTAAGGTCTATATATTACGTTTCTTAGGTTCACCTTAGGTAAGTTAGTTACATCTCTCTGCTTTGTGATTCTAGGAAGTCAATAGCTTCCATCATCTGACACACCTGGCTTACAAAGTTCTAGATTCTAGAACTTATATCCTACTGAAATTACAAAGTATTAGTGACAAGAGACATAACTAATTCTTATAGAGATCTACCTAAGTTTTGTTGGCTCTCCAAATCTTGGACGCTAGGCCTTATAGATTGCCAAAATTGATTTACATCCTATTGGAAATGTAGATTATTCTGTTGATTTTGAATATTGTTAGTAGCCATAATTTTAAGTAATTCTTCTAGAGATAGACCTGAGCCGTAATAAGAAGTTTTTGGCTTATGTGGGAATTGTTGTGTATCTTGCAAACTATCAAGGAAGTAATCTTGCTAATTATCCCATCCATAACTAAAGTTGGTATGATCAGTCCAAACTTGGTCATAGGATTGAGAATATGAGTTATAAGAAAATTTTCTTCCTCCAATATATCTTTTTTAACACAGAAACTTTAAAAAATTGAAAAGGTCAAGAAATAACTGAAACAAAACTAATTATAAACAAATATGTACAAAACACCAATTAAAATCAAGAACAAAAACTAAAGCACCACACTCCCCAAAAACGACACCAAAATTATGGTAGTATGTCGTAACACTACTCAAAATTATTAGACCTACAACTATAGCAGTGATGAGTCTAGGTCGATCCCAAAAGAGTGTACATAAAGCTTTTGAAATGAAATAAATTAGTATTTAGGTTGGGGGGGGGGGGGGGGGGAGTTTTTTGGTTTAAAAATAAGAAATAAAATAAACAAAACAAAAAAAACCAAATAAAAAAAAACAATGTAAAAATGATGAAAAGTGATGAATAAGTTAGTGACACGATCATTGGTTCAACCTCGACCTACACAAAGTTGAACATACAATTGTTGTTCTCATACCTCTACTAACAACTATTAATCATAGGTTAACACTAAGCTCTATTAACCTAATTTTTTCTTAGTTTGTGTTTAATTAAAAGACACTTGTTAATTAACCCTAACCACCGAATAACTTAGAATTAGCTCTCTAGATTTAATTGGGTAGCCACGTTATGAAATGAAAAACTAATTAATAAAGGCAACAACTATATACACTCGAGTTATTTAACCAAGGTTACGTTATTCCTAATGATTCAACATCAATTGGAAACACAACAATTATAGATTGTATCCCTAATGGTTAGAAATCATTAGTAGCTACAAACGAATCTCAACATAACAATTACAAATTATATTGAAGATTTTAGTAATGGGTTTTGTAATTAAATGATCTAATGATCGCATTAAAATTATCTTTTCACAATACCCAAATAATAAACATAGGATAACATAATCAATTCCTAAGAGAGAAAGAACAACAAACACATTGAAAGAAATGCTTAACTAAGCTCTTTGGCGTTGATATCACCTTCAAACTAGGTTGGGAAACATAACGCTCTATAGATCTACAAAGGATGAGTGGTTTGCCCCTCTTCATTCTCCCAAAACCTCCAAACGAAGAGCTTCCTATTTTAAAATGGTCTCTCCAACCTTTCATCACATTTTGCCATCAAAATGATGTTTTTATACTAAAAAGTCAATGGCATGACTATGTTGCTCACGATATAGGTGTGATATAGGTGTAACGCCCATGGAAAATGAGTCCTGGGCGTGACAATGGTTTTAATCCTTCTTCTTCTTGGTCCATGGAGACAAATGAGTGCGAATCTCAGGTTGATGACTCAAATATTGTGTTTGCGACTCACTTTAGCTCTTTTGCTTCCGAATAATACCAAAAACAAAATATGAACTAAAGCCAATGTCTTAAACATTTCATAGCATTAATCACTAAGTGTTATGGAATAAATGTATAATCAATTAAGTACATATCAAAGGAAAATACAAATCTAATAAATCAACATAGTTTCCATAACTAATTTTGATTACTATTTTTCTAGAATTGTAACTAATTAATACAAATGGAAGCGAATTGATCTACTTAGTGTGAATTTCTTATGAAACCATGTCTCGTGTTAATTCTACCCCTATCCCTAAAAATATACATTTTCCTCAATAGAAGCTTATATAACACATAAATAAATGAGTGATTATACATAAAGTGGAAAAAGTGAAAGAAAATATAGATATAGCAACTTCTCTAAGTCGATTTGTTAAAGTTACAATAATTCAAGTCCATGAGAATCGTCTAAAAAAGAGTAACTCACATATAAAACAAAAAAAAAGATAAAGATAAGAAACAAAATAAAATATAATTGAAACTAAATTAGAAATTATCGTTCTAGAAAAATATTTAAGTTAACTTCTTCTAATAGCTCATTTGAAGTCTCTTAAGTTTATTTTCTTCATTCTTCCTCAATGATTTTGGATAGTGAATTTCTCCCTTATTTGATCAATGATTGTTTCCAAATTATGGTTTTAACTATCTAGAACTACCTTTTGGTAACTAAAGATTAGTAGAGGGTAGTCATCAAGCTTATTTAAAATGCTCAAACAGGGAGACCAACTTTACTCATCCTTCAAGAGCTTGATAAGAAATGGAAAGAATATTTGATTTTGGCATGATAACTAGTCCCATCTGGGACTTTATATAAGAGAGAGGAGTTGTTTTCAGTTAGTCTAAGAATTCCTCGGGATGCTAAAGTAAGTAAATAATTTCAAATAGCAATTGGGATTGCAAATTTAGGGATTAGTTGGTATTGCTGGTTATCTGCCCCCTTATGATTTCAAACCTCTTGATGATGATCAAGCTATATAGCTATGGAATTCCTCTCAAAGATTCACCAATGAGTCATGCTTTTAACTTCTTAGGTTGCGCTCTTAGAAAGTCGTTCGTTATGATTTAATATAGGAGAAATCATTGATCCTTAAGGCTTCCTTTATCGTTTGGCTTACTATTTGATGTGGAGTGGAAACCAAAGATAGATATTGTGGCATCCAACTCTCTTTATGTCTTCTTTATAAGGCTTCCTCTAAATATATTCCACATATGTTTTTCCAATGTCCTTATTCATAGGTCCTTTAGTAAAAAGTCCAACAACTATTATAGACTTATTATAGGAAAGAGACAGGGTGAATTTCATCTAATGGGTAAGCACTAGTGTAATGCCAGACTCTCTAAGCCCTTTTGTATTGTTCTGTACTTGGAGATACTACTGTATATTGATATATACATGGTTGTATATGAGTTCAAATATGTAGTTAAATCCTTTTGGTTATATATGTCAGTGATTTATAATGTTATATGCCCTTACATGAATTTAGAGTTCATGAGTATGCGAAATCTTGGAGATTTCTGACATATAAGCTTCTAAGTGTGTAAAACTGAGTCCATTGGATGGATATGACCCTGGTGGCTAAGCTAAATGTGTTCTAATGCCTTAGAGGTGATTAGATATAATTTATAGACTTATTGGACACTTAGAAAGCTTAATTGGAAAAGTTGATGTACATAAGGGCTTATTTGCTAATTATTGAAGGACTTAATTGTAATTTTTCAATTCTTGGAGGATCAATATTTAATTTTATAAAGATAAGGGACTTAATTATTATTTTCAAAAGTCCGGGGGAAAAAACAAAAATAAAAATTTTGGTCATTCCCAAATTTTGGGTTTAATTGCAAATTTAGGAAAAGTTTGGAGGGTATAATGGTA
>JANIHZ010000006.1:32633681-32653697 GCA_027478365.1 Erythroxylum rufum | reverse complement strand
AAAAATGAGGTTAAAACAGTGTATTTAAGACAGAAAATCTAAATCCTTTATATAAATGAATTATTGGAAGATTTGTATAAATAAAATATTTAAAATTTAAATATCCAAGTAGAAGGAATTATGCAAGCGTTTGGTTTGTATAATTTGTTTTCTTAATTAGAATGAGGAAGGCTGGTGGCTTTTTTTGTTTTTACGGAAGGTTGTTGAATGTAAGAGTTATAGGTTCGAGTCTCGTTATTGACGGTGTAAAGGTTTTATCTAATGTAATGACTCTCTTTATGCATATTAAATATTGGATTACCTTTTTTAAGAACAGGGTGAAATTAAATTATAATTTACCCCCATATTATTTTATCGGGTCGAATATAGGAGCATTTAGGTGCGCCATTTAATCTTTTGAGTGCAAGGATCAAAGGAGCCTGAGCCCAATTACCCAACGAGCGCACGTGACTCACCCGCTCATCACCATTATCATCGACACCATCATCTTTGTACTCTGCATTGCCCAATTCGGTACGGTTTTAGATTTTGTATTTTACAAATTCACAAAAAGGTCCAATCCATGTTCTTCCTCAAATTTCTTCAAACATCAACTTGCTATTCACTGTTCTTTCCTGTTGTTACGACTGAAAGCACTTTTTGTCTTTAATTTGATCACAACCTATCTTTCTCTACCCTCTTTGTTTTTAATTAAAGCTCTTCAGCCCAACATCGCTTAACTGTTTGCGGGCTTATTAGCATTTTCATTTTCCATTTCCCTCTTAGGTTGCCCATTGCGCAATTGATCCCTGGTTGTGGGTTTCTGAAGTCCTCTGCATATTTCCCTCAGTTTCTTCTCCAAATGTCAAGTGGGATTTGGGATTTTCTTCTCAAGTCTCAAAGTGTGCGGAAATTTCCAGCAAATTAGAAGGTTCAAATGTCTTAACTTTTTCGTCTGCTTCTTGCATTTATTGCTGTTATCGATCTCTGTACTTTTGCTTTCTTATTTTCACTTTCTGAATTGTTTTTTTCCTTAAGCGTTTGTTTGAACATAGCATTAAGTAATAAAGGACTTCTTCTTCCGTAGCTTCTTACCATAGGAGTGTAAATAAACTTATTCATAAGTCCCTCCCCTTTAAGGGACATTTTTCTTCCCTCGCTTTTTTGCATTCTCTTCTCCTTTTCCATACGGTGAAGGACTGCAGCCTGTTACATATTGAGCATTAATGTCATTGATTCTAGTCTTCATTACAGGGATTATAATCCCTTGATCATAGGTATTACATTCCCTATTTGATCTTGTAAATATGTATATATAGCCTTACTACTATACAGTGAAATAATCAAGAAATACAAACCTATTTCTTTCTTACATGGAATCAGAGCCTAGTTTAGGTTTTTGAGTGTTTAGTTTTCTGCCCAAGTGAGAAGAAGTCTGTCTTAGTTCTGCCAAGTGAGCGATATTGGAATCTTGAATTGCTTGGAGAAGTGAGTGAGCAATTTATTCTCCTCTACTAAGTTCATCGTCGATGAAGGTTTCGAGACCCTTTTGACGCAAAGCAACTTAGAGATGGCGGGTGAAATTACAACGAGTGTCTTTCCCCCTGAAGCTTAAGAAGACATCTTATTGGTGAGAGGGTAGAGAAGAAGACGACGACAAAGATGGAGAAGCCATTATTTAATCAAAAGGTTGGACGCTAGCTAGTAAGAAAAGATGTTCATCACAAGACTTGCATAAATTATGGAAGAAGAGAATTCATTGACTTAACGACATCTAACTATAGCCTTTTTTGTTGACTGAAGCTTCCTGGAGCTTTCATTTGTGACATACCTACTACCATTGCCAACTTCTTATGATAATTGGAAGCCAACCCTAGAAATTTGACCACCAAAAGAGTTGCGCGTGAGTCACATGCAAGGTCACCACTATCGTCCATAGTCCCAGTTGCCGGCACGTCCAGGCACGTCTTGTAGCGCTGTTACCTCTAATCACCACCTCTGACGTTAACTCCTGCCGACCAACGTTTCTAAAGGTTTGACTTTTGCCACCATCTTGCCACTGCTCCTCTTGTTCCTTGGTGTTTTCAGTAGGACATTCACCTAGGCTTGTCACAACATCTCTTTTGGATCTCTGTTTTTGGTCTATTATTGAGCTTTTCTAAGGTTTGCTTTGTTTTGTAGCATTTTCTTTGGCATTTGACTCCCTCATAGTGGTTTTGACTATTATTATCATGGCCAACGATAACAAAAGTTTTATTTTCACGGATGTCATTCTTGTCACGTCAAAAATCACAAAACATAAGCTAACTGGCTTTAACTATTCTGATTGGTGTAAGACAGTTCGAATTTATTTAAGGAGTATTTCAAAAGATCATCACCTTGCTGATGATCTTCAAATGGACTATACACGCGAGGAGTGGCTATTTGATGATGCTCGCTTGTTCTTACAGATTTGGAATTCTATTGACGACAAAGTCATCAGCCTCGTTAATCACTTTGAGCATGTCAAAGAATTAATAGATTATTTGAAATTTTTGTTTTCTTCAAAAGGAAATACTTCTCGATTTTATGAGGTCTGTAAAGGATTTTATCGAGCTGAACAACAAGACCAATCCCTTCAAGATTAATTTATGAACTTCAAAAGGATCTACGAAGAATTAAATGTTTTGTTACCATTTAGCTTTGATATTAAATTCCCAACAATCCCAATGAGAATCGATGGCCATCATGAGTTTCTCAGCTGAAATTAATTCACAGTTGGAGATTGACAAGTCTCAGATTCTTTCCAACATTGAAATCTACTCCCTGCATGAGGTATTTACTCGGATACTTCGTACAGACAATAACGATTTAGTTGCCCCCTCTGCTCAGACCATTAGTGCTCTTGTGAGTCAGAATTCTAGTTATGGAAAATCATTCCAGAGGAATAATAACAAAGGAGGAACAAGACATTGGAATCAAGATATTGGAGGAATCATTTGTTAATATTGTCATGAACCAAGTCACAACAAATGTACTTGTAGAAAACTACAAAATAAAAATTAGAAAACTTACATCGCAGATGTAGCAGCTACTTTGCAGTCGAGCTCATTCATTGAGAAGACCATTACAGTTTCTACTGATGAATTTTCCAAATTCACCCAATCCTAAGAAGCATTGAAAGATTCATCTCACTCTATCTCTGCTATTGCTGATTCAGGTAATACATTTGCATGTTTTCTTTTCTCTTCCTCCCAATGGGCCATTGATTCTGGTGCCTCGGATCACATGACAGGTAATCCCAATCTCTTTTCTACTTTCCAGAAACACTCATCTTTTTCCTATGTTACCTTCGTAGATGGATCCCCTTACTCTGTTATTGGTTTTGGCATTGTTAACCCTACTCCATTATTCTCACTAACCTTTGGCTTACAACTACCTGGATTCTCATTTATTTTACTATCTGTGAGTAACCTCACCCATGACTTAAACTGTTATATCTCATTCTTTTCTAATCATTGTCTTTTTAAGGATCTTACGAGGACGAAGATTATTGGTAAATCACAAGCATTGAGAGGTCTCTACATTTTGGATAACCATGTGTCTTAACCTATTGCCTATTCCAGTGTCAGGACATCCCTCTTTACCTTTATTTAAGAAGATATGTCCTCAATTTCGAAATGTTTCTAACTTAGAGTTTGTCTTGTCAATTTACTAAACACCATCGCGTGTCTTCCCTTCCATGGGTTAATAAATGATTTAGTTTTCCTTTTGAATTAGTAGACTCTGATGTTTGGGGTCCTTGTCTAGTGATGTCCAAAACTGGTTTTCAATTTTTTGTTACATTTGTTGATGATTTTTCTCGAGTGACTTGGCTTTATTTAATGAAAAATTGTTTCGAGGTATTCTCCTATTTTACTACCTTTTGTGCTAAAATCGAATCACAATCTAATTTTTCTATCCATACTCTAAGAAGTGACAACACCAAAGAATACTTTTCCACCTCGTTTCAACACTACATACTTCCAAATGGTATTCTTCATCAATCTTCATGTGTCAACACACCATCTCAAAATGGTGTAGCTGAAAGAAAAAATCGTCATTTACTTGAAACTGCTAGAGCACTTTTATGCCAAATAAGTGTCCCCAAATTGTTTTGAGTTGATGCGTCCTCCACAGCTTGTTTTTTAATCAATTGTATGCTTTCATCCATTCTTTGGAGTGAGATTCCTCATAACATTCTTTTTTCTGCTAAACCTTTGTTCTCCCTTAAACCACAAATTTTTTGCAGTACTTGTTTTGTTCGAGATTTTCGCCCTCAGTTCACCAAGCTAGATCTTAAATCTCTTAAATGTGTATTTTTGGGCTATTCTCATATACAAAAGGCTATCAGTGTTATTGTCCAACTCTTAACAAATATCTTGTGCCTGTCAATGTCACCTTTTTCAGACACATCTCCTTCTTTCCTACTCCTTTTGTACCTGCAAAGGTGGATGATGATTTGTTAATTTATGAGGTCACCTACCAAATCAATAATGTTACCACTACACCACCACAACCACCACCCATTCATTTGGCTATTCTAGAAGAAGAAATCATTTTGATGCGAGCTCCATTCCTATGTCTTCTTCGACATCAGATCCGACGTCAAATGATTTCCCTATTGCTCTTTACAAAGGTAAACGCCAATGATCCTTTCGTATTTCCCCTTTTGTGTCTTATGATCATTTATCCTCTCCTTTAGGTTCGTTTGTCCCCTCACTTGATTCTGTGTCTTTACTGAAAACTATTCGAGAAACTTTAGCTCATCCTAGTTGGCATAATGCTATGATAGAGGAGATGAATGCTTTAGAGGCTAATGGTACGTAGAATTTGGTAAACTTACCTATTGGAAAGAGATTGGAAGCAAATGGGTTTTTGCAATTAAAGTCAACTCTAATGGATCAATGGTTCGTCTTAAAGCATGACTTGTCGCTAAAAGCTATGCTTAAACCTACAGTGTGGATTATTCTAATACTTTCTCGCTTGTTGCTAAACTAACATCTCTCCATCTAGTCATTTCTTACATTGTGACATCCAGGAGGAAGTGTACATGGAGCAACCCCTTGGGTTTGTTGCTTACGGGGACTATAGAACCGTTTGTCGTTTTGCAAGCTATTGTATGGTTTGAAACAAAGTCCATGTGCCTAGTTTGGAAAATTTAGTCAAGCCATGTAAATGTTTGGATTGACTAAGAGCAAATATGATCTCTCAGTCATCTATAAACAATCCAAACTTGAGATTATTCTCCTTGTTGTATATGTGGATGATATCGTCGTTACAGGAAGTTACTTTATGGGCATTTCATCATTAAAATCCTTTCTTCACAATCAGTTGCACACAAAGGATCTAGGAGCTTTGAAATATTTTCTGGAAGTAGAAGTAACGAGAAGTAAGAAAGGCATTTTCCTGTCCCAAAGAAAATATTTACGTAATCTATTAGCTAAAACGGGAAAGCTGGGAGCTAAGCGATGCAGTACCCCAATGCCCCTCCTAATGTACAACTGACCAAAGACAGAGATTTGCTTTCAAAACCTGAAAAATATAGAAGATTGGTCAAAAAATTAAACTATCTTTAGAGTAACTTGCCCTAATGTTGCATATTCTGTTAGCATTGTAAGTTAATTCATGTCTTCTCCAATTATTCATCATTGGGCGGCCGTAGAACAAGTCTTATGCTACTTAAAGGGAGCTCCTGGACTAGGGATACTATACGAAAATCATGGACAAACTCACATTGAATGCTTTTCGGATGCAGATTGGGCAAGATCATAGATTGATTGAAAATCTATGACTGACTATTGTGTCTTTGTGGGAGGAAACTTAGTCTTATGGAAAAGTAAGAAACAAAATGTTGTATCTAGATCCATGCAGAATCTAAATACAGACCTACGGCACAAGCAATTTGATATAATGTGGATATATCAACTATTATACAAAATTGGTTTTAAAACCTCAATACCAACAAAACTATGGTGCGATAATCAGGCTGCTCTACATATTGCTTCTAATCTAGTGTTTCACGAAAGGACCAAATACGTTGAAATTAACTGCTGCTTCATTTGTGAAAAAGTTTAACACAACTTGATTTCTTCGGAATATGTCAAAATTGGAGAGCAACTCAAAGATATCTTCACAAAGGCCCCAAAATGTACTCAAATCAATTACATTTGAAACAAGTTGAGCATGATTAATATCTATGCTCCAACTTGATGGGGTGTGTTACATATTGAGCATTAATTTCATTGATTCTAGTCTTCATTATATGGATTATAATCCCTTGATTATAGGGATTACATTCCCTAATTTAATCTTGTAAATATGTATATATAGCCTTACCATTGTACAATAGAAGAATCAAGAAATACAAACTTCTTTCTTTCTTACATAACCCAAATACAAAGGATGCAATTATACTAGAAAGAAAATTAGAATGACTTACGAGTTATGGCTGTTAAATATGACTCCATTTATGGATCTATATTTGTTGGAGGAAACTTGATTTCATGGAAAAGTAAAAAGCAAAATATAGTTGTGTGGTCTAATGCAGAGGACGAATATAGACCCATGTCAAGTGGCGCATTTGAATATTTAGGGTTGTGTCATCTCCTTGAGAAAATAGGAAGGTGGCCATCAAGGCCTGCCTTACCAAAACCTATGAAGCTAGTATGTAAACCAAGTGAATTTGTGTATTCATCGAATCCGGTTTATCATGAAAGGACAAAACACATATCCTTGTGTTAAGTTGGTTATAGATCATATATATGCTCAAGCTTGAGCGGGGGAGTGTTAAATATGAGGATAATTTGGTCCCTTATTTATGTAACCACTAGTGGTGTATTATTTGTATATATTAATATTATATGTGATGAATTAGGATTAAGACAACCTATTCACACACCTTGCATTAGGTTCCCAACGTCCTTGGCTACTAAATTAAAATTTAAGTTGTAAGATTTTTCATTTTTCTCAAAGCCATTCTCTACTACCTTCTAACAAGCCAAAAGATAGCAACTGTATTCTCCTCTATACACAGTATTAAGTTTGATTGACTTATTCAAGATACATATTTGCTAAGATTATAATGTTTTCTCTTGAGGTTTGCAGTGTAAAGATTGAGGCAGACAACTAGAGGACGAGTAGCTTGTAAGGCACATTCAAAAGTTAAAATTATAAACCTCATTCGAAAACCTTATATAATTGATGGATTCTTAAATGAAACCATTTATCCGTGATTGTGCTATTGTTGGAGGTGGTATATCACTATGAACTAGTTTAGTTCCTTTTATTTAGGATGAACTTCTTTCAATTTCTTTAACTCTTTCAACAACCTTGATGATTCTTATACTACTATTGAGACCAGTGATCACGTTTTTCTGTACTACCTACATGTGGAACCTACCATCTCATCAGTCACATGAATGACATCAAGCATATGCCTTGGCATTCTATCACAACTTTGTTCTGATTGGTCTTGCACTCCTCAGATGTTTCATAGGCTTGTTCCCTTGCCTATGTCCATCAAAATATTTGGAAGTCTCTGTTTATTCAATTAGTAAGAATTTTAGAAGTAGATGCTTGGAATCATTTTGTCTTTGAGTTTGAATGTTCTCTAGAAATTGCCATCATCGATGAGTTCTAAGGCGAGTTGTCTAACTTCTTTAATTCTTGAGATCAATTGCCTTCACTCATGCTGATGTCTTTATGATGTGGGGTTTTATATTTTAGTCTACCAGCTTGATTTGTGATGCTTTTGATCATGGAATTTCATTTCTAATATGGGGCTCCTAAGAAAATATAGTGAAACATGGGTATGTTAGCATTGGGTACTCAAATTTGGAGGAATATAGGCACAGATTGGGAGGAAAATTGCTATTTGATAGCGTGGACAAATGCAGTTGGGGACTGTGCAGGTTTCAGGACAAATTCCTTTTAGAATATCAATTTTCTTGCAATTAGTTAGCACGGTTGCTTTATTCATAGTGGTTGTTTTGCTAAACAAAGAATTGTTTTCCTAAGCAACAGACCCAGCTTTTAAACCGTTAGAGAACAATATAACACATATAATTTAAGAGGATAATGATTATAAGAAAAGAACAAGTATTTGAAAAGGCACATTCAGACTTGGTTTTATTCAGTTATAGGAATTGACTTCCTGAGCCAAATTAATTCTTCTGACAGTTTCACATATGAACATAACATGCAGGCAAAGATGAGAAAAGAGATAAAGTAGTAGAAGATTACAATGAAAGGAAGATGAGGAAAGGGGGAGTTTTAAGAGGACTCAGGATTAAGTAGTAGAAGATGACAATGAAAGGAAGATGAAGAAAAGGGAGTTTTAAGAAACTCGAGATTCATTTTTCAACTTGCAGTTTGAAAAGTTACAACTCCTATCCTTTACAGACAGGATACAATAATGAGAATGAAGGGTCATCTTAGGTCTAGTCTTTCGTGTTGTTTGTATCAAAGAACTGTACATCAATGGGGTATGCAACACGACTAGATTGCTTCAGCATGTTCTACTGGATGTATTACACGGGATTGAAAAACATATCTTGACAATGCCTTGAAAGCCCGAAGTCCTTGTTGTCATATAGTTAGAGCTGCTAGTGTTTATCATGCTGCTGCAAGATTGGATTATTTGATCATAAGTCATATGTGCATGTATGTAAACATATGCAGATGGGCATATATGTAAGCATGCTCATATTTGGAAGTGCATAAAGTGACAAGTTAATTGTTTAACTTTGGAAATTAGAGGCTTATTTTATTTGGATGAATTCTTTTGCATTTCACTGCTCTGGTGCAAATCCTTCTTGATTTGAGAAATAAATTTGGTTGCAATGCTCATGTTCATCCAAAATTGTTTTCCAATTACGTGACACTTGTATTCCTGGTACATATTATTCTCGTTTCTGATTTTATTTTCTTTCCTTTCTTGCACTATTAATATCTGACAACACAGTTTATCTGTTGGCAGTATGTAAAAATATCTTATGCAGCACACAGGGAAGCCTGTAATCACATAAAGCTGCAAGTCCCTCCATTCACTATTTATGGCTGATCATACCTTAGCTGTGCTTGATGCATCTTCTTTTGCCTTGACGGATCAAACATTGACTATTGGGCAAGAATTTCCTGATGTTGAGACTTGCAGGAGAACATTAAAAGATATTGCTATAGCATTACATTTTGATCTTCGGATAGTAAAATCTGATCGAAGCCGATTTATAGCCAAATGTTCCAAAGAAGGATGTCCTTGGCGCATCCATGTTGCTAAATGTCCTGGAGTTCCAACATTTTCTGTTAGAACGTTGCATGGAGAGCATACATGTGAAGGAGTCCGCAACCTCCACCATCAACAAGCATCTGTGGGTTGGGTTGCTAGATCTGTAGAAGCACGCATACGAGATAATCCACAATACAAGCCTAAAGAAATACTGCAAGATATCCGTGACCAGCATGGGGTTGCTGTCTCATATATGCAGGCTTGGCGTGGGAAGGAGCGCAGCATGGCTGCACTTCATGGGACTTTTGAGGAAGGATTTCGCCTCCTTCCTGCATACTGTGAGCAGATAAGGAAGACAAATCCAGGAAGCATTGCTTCAGTTTTTGCAACTGGACAAGAAAATTGTTTCCAGCGCCTCTTTATCTCTTATCGTCCGTGTATATATGGTTTCATAAATGCATGTAGGCCACTTTTGGAACTTGACAAAGCTCATCTTAAAGGAAAATACTTGGGCTCTTTGCTTTGTGCTGCAGCTATTGATGCTGATGATGCATTATTCCCCCTGGCTATTGCCATTGTTGATGTGGAAAGTGATGAAAATTGGATGTGGTTCATGTCGGAGTTGCGGAAGCTTCTTGGAGTAAATACTGAAAACATGCCTAGAGTTACTATACTGTCTGAAAGACAAAGGGGTATTGTAGAGGCTGTGGAGACACACTTTCCCAGTGCTTTCCATGGATTTTGTTTACGTTATGTTAGTGAAAACTTCCGTGATACTTTTAAAAACACAAAATTGGTCAATATTTTCTGGAATGCAGTTTATGCCCTTACTGCAGCTGAATTTGAAAGCAAGATTTCCGAGATGGTAGAGATTTCACAGGATGTTATGTCGTGGTTTCAACAGTTCCCTCCCCAACTGTGGGCTGTAGCTTATTTTGAGGGTGTAAGATATGGCCATTTTACCCTGGGGGTCACAGAGTTGTTGTATAATTGGGCTCTTGAATGCCATGAGCTTCCAATTGTGCAAATGATGGAGCATATTCGACATCAGCTGACTACTTGGATTGACAATCGCCGTGACTTAGGCATGAGGTGGAACTCAATCCTTGTGCCATCAGCCGAGAAGCGAATTTCAGAGGCGATTGCTGATGCTCGTTGCTATCAAGTACTTCGCGCAAATGAAGTTGAGTTTGAGATTGTATCCACTGAGCGGACAAATATTGTGGACATTAGAAGTCGTGTGTGTTCATGTCGACGCTGGCAGATTTATGGTTTACCTTGTGCACATGCTGCTGCTGCTCTGATTTCTTGTGGGCAAAATGCCCATCTTTTTGCTGAGCCTTGTTTTACTGTTGCAAGTTACAGGGAGACTTACTTGCAAATGATTAATCTCATTCCAGATAAGAGCCTATGGAAAGAACCAGGGGAGGGAACTGAAGGTGCGGGTGCAAAAGTTGATATTATCATAAGACCTCCCAAAACACGACGGCCACCTGGGAGACCAAAAAAGAAAGTTTTTCGTGTTGAGAATCTCAAGCGCCCAAAGAGAGTTGTTCAATGTGGTCGTTGCCATTTGTTAGGGCATTCTCAAAAAAAATGCTCAATGCCAATTTGATTGGAAGCTATCTTCTTGGTTTTAGCTTTTGTTCTCTGCAGATTTCGATAGTCAACATTGTGCTTGTATTCTACTGTACGCTTTACCTTGCAGTAGCACAATAAGGATTAAATCCTTTTGTTACAGTTCCAATTTTTATCTTGTGCATTGGTAGCAGTTCCTATTAATTTCCGTGTAGATTAATTATATTACCCTATCATTTGCTGTATTCATTAGTTCTTTTTTCTCTTACATTGCTATCTTGGGGGTGTGTGTCTATTGGATGGTCACACAATAAATTCTTTTTAACGGCTTCTTTGAGAATCAGTGTCGGATGTTACTCTCTTGTGTTGTAGATTTTATCCGCCCTTTACTAATTGAGAAGTCTGACAGTTGTGAGGAGTTTGTAAGATGACGGAAGGAATATGATAGGAACAGCAAGCTCATAGGTAATGTAAGTTTTCCTATTACTATAACCATGTTTTTTTTTTTTTGCCTATTCAAGCCCTTTGGTTTGATCTGTGACAGGTTCGGAGTATATCCATGTCTGGAAAGTTACAGCTAAGCAAGCTGATTGTCGAGTAAGAATTCAATCACAGTAGTGGTGGTTTGTTGCTTGGTTAATAAAGGATCTACTTGTGGCTGGCCAGCTTAATGAATTTAGTTGATCGCCCGGGTAGTCATTTTTCAATTGTCATTCCATAATTCTTGAATCTGAATGGTCATCTACAAGAATAAGACCATGGTGCTATATGCCTTCTCAAAATAGTCCTGTGGTCAATTACGAACGTCATTTCTCTTAAATTGCACTTCCTTCTTTTTGTCCCCGGTGCACAGGCCTACACAGTTAACACCTATTAGGCTACTACTTTAACTTTTAAGATCTCAAATCGAAGTGATAGTGCTCATCTTGTTACAAAATTTCTTGACTACTTGGATCTAATTTAGGGGGCGGCCTTCAGGTTTTACCACATTGGGAGTAAACTACAAGTATGCTTTACGCTTTCATGAAACTGCTTCTTTTTTCTCTTTGATCAACAACACAAGAGTTGTACGTTCTTCTGGAGGTGAAGCTTTGGCTGTTTCCAGAACCAACTGTTTCAACGCAGGAGTAAGCTTGAGCTTGTTAGGCATTGTTGTCTCCACCAGGGCTATTGAGTACGATCGGATTGGGGAAAAAAAATGGAGTGAGTGGAATTTTCACCTCTTAACGAGTAATCCTTTTGTTCACATTCATCTGTCATGATGACTAATTTGATTATCAGCTTCGTGTTCAGATGTAAAGTCCTAATTTTTGTCATAATATAACTGCTCACATTATCGAACCTTTGTAGGGAGTGAGTATCAGTGGAAACAAAAGTGAAACCAGAAGGCTAAATCAGCAAGAAGAGGAACACTTGGATATCATTTCATGAGCTTCAACTTGTCTTATTCTTCGTCAATGACCATATCTCTCTTCTGCATGTCTCTCTCCATCTATACTTCCATCAATATTTCATTCGATTTAGCTCAACCCGTCACTGGGTTTCTGCATCTTTTCTTGATCTTACCCAACCCTTTTCAATGTGTATTCTTCTAATATATCACCATCTTACTCTCTGGCTTTCCTTGATATTCTCCCAAGAAAATTACGGAACCAACACCCATTTTCTCTTTGTTCACCGCCAAAAAAAAAAAGAAGGAAGAAACCCAAAATTTTCGCTTCTTGTTGTCCCCTAAAACGGATCATCTCATTGTGATTGGATTCTGGGAAATTTGGGAGAAGAAAGGAAGGAGAAAATCTCATATTTTCGTAAACCAAAAATAAAAAAAGTTCATTTTTATTCGACACAGGTTTATTATAGCAAGTTAAGTTTCTGTAAACTGTTTACAGTTTAGAGCTCGGAAACTAAAAATCCGACATTATTCAGTTTCATCAATTCTTTTTTGGATTGGTTTTAAAGTAGTCTCAAGAGACAGCAATACTTTCAATGGCATCTATTTCCTTGTACCATGTCATCTGGGATCTAGCGGTGGGCTGGCCAGAATTGACACAGTTTTATGAGACAGAAACGATAGAATCTGCGATTCGGCCAATCGGGGACTCAACAGAATGTGGGATTCCCGTGTGGAAGAGGAGATCTGATAGTGGTGTGTGAGCTGAAGACTGAAATGTAAGGAGTTAGTGTAAACGATGTAATATTGTATATAGGCTAATGCGAAGAAGGATGTTGTGTAAATACTATCCTTGTTGCATTGTAATTGGCTACCAACACCAATGGTTATTATAACTGTTGGTGTTTGGGAAACATTTGACGAATAACAGATACTGGTTTTCTCTCTCTCTCTTTGGTTCTTCTCTCTCTCTTCTTTTCATCCTCTCTTCTTTGGTTATTTGCAATCCCCAAATTAACTTCATGATTAGATATTCAACAATTATCGGTAAAAAATGAGAGCTTGATTTTGTAATGTTGTTGACGTTGCGAAATGGTGGAAGGCACCCGAGGATAAGAATGGAGATGTGTGGAAGAAGGCTTAAGAAGTCAGAGGCAAGAATTAGAAGTAAGGCATGAATGAAGCATACAAGAGTTAAAAGGAGTGGATTACTCGGTTGTATCAAAAGGAGCATGTCAATCATGGCGTATGCGGAAGTACTGATCAGAGAGTTCCAGAAAATGGAAATGGTGACGATTGCTATAGAGGGCATTGTGCTATTCCTACACGGTGTAGCAAGATCGAGTTTCTAGTATTCAAGGCAGAAAATTTGCGAGCTTGGGTGTTTAAATGTGAGCAGTTTTTTTACATTGGATCGAACTCCTACAAATTTGAAGGTGAGTATGGCTACGATTGATTTGGAAAGGTGAGGCACTGGCTTGGCATGAGTTGTATGTGAGGAACAGGCTAACTAGAGATCCTTTTAAGTATGGGTGAATACCTTTTGCTTTTGGTGTTGGAACAAAAGTTTGGAGAAGTAGCTTTTGAAGACGCAGTGGGAGAGTTGACAGAATTGAGACAAAAGGGATATGTGAAAGAATATTGCTTGCAAGCACGTAGTGCACAGGGGAGGGCAATCATGAAAAAGACAAAACTTTTTGTCATTCTTTTTTCAGTTCAGTTAAACACTACGACGTTCGATATGTTGTCTCAAAATATGGTGATGCCCGAGCCTTATTTAGTGAATATGTTCTTGGAAGGGTTGAAGGTGGAGATAGAATATTCGGTAAAATTGTGGAACTTGAGAATGCTTCAATAGGTGTATGATTTGGCAAGGAAGATGAAATGGTGGCTGTGCATTGTGGAATGACGAGAAGGTTCCAGCAAAGAGGTACGAATTATCCTGGAAATTAGATAAATCCATTAAAATCTTCATCCGGTTTGTTACCTACTCCTCTGCATGGAAATTAGAAGGGAGGTAAGGACATGAGATGGAACAAGACCACTACAAGTAAAGAATTAGATGAATGCAGGGCTAAGTCAAGCTTTTGGTGTTAAGAAAAGTATGTTCCAGGCCATAAGTACAAGAAGAAGATGTTACAAATGTATGTGGTAGAAAATGAAGTTAAGAATGAGGAAATTGATGAATTCATAGAAGAGTTACTTAGTATATTCGTGCAAGCAATGTATGGAGTGACTGTAGCTATTTTTTAGCAAATTAAGTTACAAGGCATGTTAGATGGAAATATAATTCACATACTGGTGGATGGTAGAAGTACCTATAATTTTGTAGACAAATATTTAATATCTAGATTAGGAATAAAGTTTGAAGAGGTGAAGGAGTTGTTTATTATAATAGGTGGAGGGATGATTTTGAGTTGCAGCAGAGTGTGTACAAATTTAAGGTGACAGATGTGGGGTAGAGATTTTTGCTCAAATGCTTTGGTGATTGATATAGGAGGTACTGACATATTGTTAGGACTTCAGTGTTTGTCAACATTGAACAACATTGTGTTCAATTATCAAAATGGAATAATTAAATTCCATTGGAAGGATGAAGTGGTGGAGTTAGTGAGAGAAGGACATAGAAGCTTAGCTAAGTTTCCTGAGAAGAAATTGGCAAGGGTGATTGATTCGAAGCCTTCTTGTTCTTACCCTTGGAGGACAAATCAAAAATTTAATTCTAAGGATTGCAATATAAAATGCAACCTCGGGTCGTCTCACTTAATTAGAACCTAATGAATTGATCTAAGCTAATTATGTGTCATGAAATGCAAGCTATGGAAAGGGGGTTTTGGTGTTCGTAAATCTTGGCAAAATTAAATTAATTGTAAGGGAAATGTAATAAAAAGTATTTTTGGATTTTTGGGAATAAGTAAAGCAGTAAGATAAAAACACGAATCAAATGATAATGGTATCCTCTTGAAAATGAGCTTTAGCTATCATAGTTTAAAACAAATTTTTATGGGAGTGAACCACAAAGTTTCAATTGGTAAACCTTAAAGAACTCTTTAAGTCCAAGGTTTTAGTCCATGAACTCCATTTCGTAAAACCTTGTTAAATGCATCTTAGTGTGTGCAATGGGTAAGTCAATGTAATAAGTCATTTTGGAATCTAGCATCATCTCAATATCAAACAAAACTAGGTAGATAAAAGAGAATTAACCAAATCACAAATAGACATATATGAGACTTCATATATTCAAGTTCAAGGTTTTACATCAACAAAACCCATTAACACATTGAATGCTCGACACTCGATTAAACTCTAATCAAGAATATTCATTTACAAATTACAAATCCTAAACCTAGGAATTCATAACAATGTAGCTGAACATGATTAAACTACTCCCCTTTGAAGCCCATTGAACTCTAGCCATTGCCACATCTCTAAGAGAAAAGAGGTGCCTAGGTAAGCATAGCTTCAGGAGAATTTATAACCAGAAACCTCCCAAAAGCATTCATGGTAATAGCTGCCGGTGGAGGAGTGGACAATAAAGTGGAGGAGAACGGATGAAGTTGTGTCCGATCGTTGAGAGAGAGTCAAAAAGTCTCTTGTATTAAGTGTCGGCTCTCCTTTTTAACCTAAAATGGTAGGTTTTTAAAAGAAAACGGGTTTGAATCGGGTTGCACAGTGGGTGAGTTTCCTAAAAATGGTTCGGGTATTCAAAGGTTCGCCACGGCAACAGGATGCGTTCGTCGCACCGAACTTTTCCAGAAAGTTTTAGCTTCATTGTTGGTTTCTTCACCGCGACTACAGAATTACTTTACGCCGCGGTGAACTTTTCCTAAAGGTTTTGCTTGGAATCCTTCAATCTTCGCTGCAGTGAACTTTCTGTTGTACCTGTTAACTTGTTGACTTGTTGAATTATCCTCTTCAGCTTTCCTTGACTCAACTTCTTCTTGAGTCTCTTCTTTTTTAGTCTCCTACAATGACAAATAGTAATTTGCAGTATCAATTGTTCTTAGAAAATAGATTTAGTGCAATTAGTAATAATTTATGACAATTGTACTCTCAAACTACATAAAATAAAGATAGGCACTTAAAAGTCAAATTAAGCATAAAATCTAAGAAAAGGAGCCACGAAGTGTAGTAAAGACCATGAAAATGTCGCCAATTTATATAATAAACTTGGACTCAATCAAATTCCCCAACACTTAGACCTTTGTACTCCTAGACAAAGTTTATAAAAATCAAAGAGACACAAATGTAAGAGAAAATTCCGACCATGCTTAAAAATGAGAGTAAGAAATTGGTAAAACCACTTTCTCAGAAATCAACCTAAGCAGACTGAAAGAGCGCCAAGAAAATAAACTCTATAAGAATTTAATCCAAGAGATTGAACAAAAGAGATTTCACTCAAGGCATGCTGTTTACTCTCAACTCACGTGTTTTTGGGATAATTTCACTCTAAAATCTACTTAGTCTATTCTCTACCATACACTTGTGATAGTTCTACCTCTCCACTACAAGAACTATAATTTTGAAAATCAAAAGGACTTTTCAAGATTGCAATGTACGGAAAGCTAAAAAAAATGAATAGAATAGAAAGAAAAAGAAACAATGAGTACATGCATCACAATTAGGAAATAAACGTCAACTGTGAGTAAGAAAAACATTTATACAAACAAGAACATAATCTATCACTTAACAATTTTCTTTTGATTTTTTTCTTCTCTTCAATTATCGGAGGAAGCCGTTTGATCTTATTTATTATTTATTATTATTATTATTTTCTTCTTTTTTCTTGGCTTTCCTTAATAACCATTTTTTTTTCTTTTCACAAATACTTAAAGGAAGAACTGGAGATAAAATATTCACAACAATAATAAGACATGTGCTTGTACTCAAAAGTATGGCTCAATGAGGCTAGCAATGGATAAGTGTTTATGGGTTTGTGTTTGGGTCAGCAGGGTTTTGCAAGAATGCCTCTATCATTTTAACAAAATTCTAATTCATCAAACTTCGATCAAGAATTAAAACAAGTTCTAGAGAGATATGAAAATAAGCAGATACATACAAAGATGAAAAAATTTAGGCTCAAATATCCTTCCAACAAGGTTAATATCTCAATTAATAATCTCAAGGTTTAAAACGTAAGGTGCTACTTTGTCGGCGTACCTTCACTTACTTTGTGTTGAAAACATTGAAAATAAAATTAGCCAAAACCAATTATTATTTAAAAACATAGACAGCATTTTCAAGAACACAGGGACCGCTTTGATATTTATAAAATCCTCGAGACACAGAAGTGAAAAGAATCTAATTGAAGAGAATGATTGAAAAGAGGCAATTTAAAAATAGCTTATGCAAAGGTATAGCATCGCCGCGGCGAAACCAAGAGTTCGTCGTGACGAACAAGTTAGTACGCAAGCGTCGCCGTGGCGAAAAATTCATGTTGCACTGTCACCGCAGCAAAGAAAGTGGTTGCCGGGAGAGAAATGACAGAAACATGTGAAAACGAGCAGTTTGCCTTAAAAATCAAGTTTAAAATTTGAACATTAAACACAATTGACTTACACAAACATTTAAATGGCCAAAAATGATGCACATGCACAACAAGAATTGCAAATTGAAACATCCCCCACACTTAAACATCATATTGTCCTCAATGATGAAGAATAATAAACACAATTATGCAAGAAAGTGACAAGGGAAGGCGCAGTAGCAACACTTCGGAAGGACAAAGAGAATTAGATGCAAATTGCGGGCAAAAAGTTTGAACATTATAAAATGGAATTGAGCATTCGACAAATTAATTAGAAAAATAAAAACAAAAGGAAAGAAAATACAAGAAGAAACACTCGAGCTACTCCATTAGGTGATCATCCCTGGGGTGTGAAGGAGCTGCTCCCGATGGGCCAGCACCGATGATTGGGTCATCTTCATCAGAAGGGACATGGAAGTGCAGGTTCTCGGCTAGCAAAGCATCCATCTGCCGATGATGCCGTCGATCTCGGTCCTATCAGGCGATTGCCTGATGGAGGGTGTCCCTGAGGGTAGCCATGTTAGCGGAGAGGCTATTAACTCGGCTAGCGAGGGTTTGTAAAGCGTCGGACTCATGAGGGCAACTCTCAGATCAAGAACAAGCCGACTTAGATAAATTCTACACAGATTTCTTGATCAACTCCACACAAACACCAGCATATACACCGTTGCACGATCCCATCATCCTTGAGCAATGCCATTCATTTAATCCACTCTTTCAACCAAACTTTGAGAAGGAGTTATCTTTCACAAGTGCACAACCCGCCGACTCATCACCATCTAACATCTACTTTGATCCTGTTCCTAACACCACTCACACTTACCATTACTAAGAAGACATGGCAATTGCACAACAAAGGACTTTGAAGGAGCTTGCTGCTCCTAAATTAGAGAACCATCTTCTTTGTATTAATGTTGAGAATGCTAACTTTGAGCTAAAACCTGGTTTTGTCAATTTGCTTCCTTGTTTTAACAACCTTACAGGTGAAGATCCACATGCTCATCTTAAGAAGTTCCATATGATTTGCAATGGAATGAAGTCCAATGGGGTGCAGGAGGAGCAAGTCAAACTGAAAGCTTTTCCTTTCTCTTTGAAGGGGGCAGCTGAGGAGTGGTTGTTTTCAATCCCATCTAGTTCCATAAGGACGTGGAATGACCTTAAGAGAATTTTCTTAGAAAAGTACTTCCCAGCCTCAAGAGCCGCCAACATTAGGAAGGAGATATGTGGGATAAGACAAGCTCATGGTGAATTATTATCTGAGCATTGGGAGAGGTTCGAGAAGCTCTACAATCAATGTCCCCACCACCAAATTTCTGACCAACTCCTTATTCAATATTTCTATAAGGGGTTAACTTCCTAAGATATGAGTATTGTTGATGCAGCTAGTGGTGGATCTTTGGTGAATAAAACACCCGAGGCGACAAAGCATTTAATCTCTGATATGGTTGCAAATTTCAAGCAATTTAGCACCCGAGCTGATCATTGACGCGTGAATTAGGTAAATGTCTTTAGAACAAGGTTAATAAGCTTACTTCTATGATGCGATCCTTGATGAGAGGTGATATGCAAGCTATTTTTTGTTCTATTTGTTTCATGCATGGTCATAATGTTAATACATGTCCTACTATGCAAGATGATTCTACTGACCATGTGAATACAGTTGGTGGAGTTTTTAATGCTAACCCACAGAGAAAGTATGATCCTTACTCTCAGACCTACAATCCGGAATGGAGAGATCACCCCAACCTTCGCTATGGGAATCCTCAGCAGCCACCTATGCCGAATGGAACAAGAACACCCAGCAAGCCTAGATTGACCACAACCGAACATTTCTAGACCTATCCCGCAACCTTCTAGCCCTTCTTCTTCTTCTAATCCTTCTTTGAATGAGATTATGGATATGATGAAAACTATGACATTAAACACCTTATCCATGCAGCAAAATTTTATGTCTTTTCAACAGGACTATAAATCTTTTCAGCAAGAGACAAGGTCGGACATCCAAAACCTTGAGACGCAAATGGGACAGTTGGCATCAAAATACGGTACCGGATTTAAATACCGGTCGTTACCGGTCGTTAGTCAAAATACCGGTCAAATACCTACCGGTACCGAAAATTTTAAAAATTTGAGGGACCTTTTTGCAAAATTTTCGAAATTTCCCTTCCTCCCTCCTACCTCTCATTCTCCCCTTTTTTTCAAAGTTTTTAAAATCATAATAAATATTTTATTACTGATAATAATTATAAATTAAATACAAAATAAAAATAAATTTTTTATTTTTATTTTTATTAC
>JANIHZ010000006.1:32350922-32361962 GCA_027478365.1 Erythroxylum rufum | reverse complement strand
CAATGCTTTTTGATGTAATCAAAATTTAACTTCAATCAATTACAAAAATCTCTTTAAATTAATAAATATTAATTTATTGGTTAATTAATATATCTAAAAAATAATAAATATCATGATCCCAACAATATTAATTTATAGAGGTTTTACTATAATTTGTTACTCGTTATACATGTCTTTGACATAACCCATGTGATATACATGGACGGATCCACATTGGGGCAGCACTTGTCCCTATTGCCTTCAAAACAATTTATATAAAAAAATTATTATTTTAAGTTTTGGTTCCATAAAAAAATTAAAATTTTGTCCCCATTAAAATTTTACCCTACTAAAAAAAAATTTGGATCCGTCCCTGGTGGTATATATACACCTTTTTTTTTTTCAGATGATTCCATTTCAAATGATACATTATCTTGTCGTACTATCAATCCAACTTATATAAGAAAATATATCATTCTTAAGTAAAAAAAAATCAAATAATAACTAAATCTCTAGGATATGATAGAAGATAAAATATGCTAACTTTTTTCTTTTTATGAAAACCTTAAATGCATCATCTCTTAACGTTTCACACACGTAAATTCAACTAAATCTAAAAACAAACTAAAAATTTATACTAACATGATAGGAGAGGCAGTAGAGGCTTATCTAACTAGCCAAATGATACTTTCCATTATTTGATGAAAAAGATTTTGGTTATTCTAATTATGCAGGAAAATAATTAGGGATCAAGGAGTAGTATTGAGAACCGTGCTTTCAGTAGCTCCAGATGTTTGTTACGAGAGCAATACGTAATGTGATGGAAAGCGTTTAACCTATAATGGAAGTATATTCAAATTTTGTTGTTGCAACTTGCAATCTGTAATACCTTCAATTTGTTTCCCCCTCTCTCTCTCCTGCATTTTTTGTAACACCGTGAAGCAACTTCAATTTAAGCATCCCCATTCTGTGGCGAAAATAGACGGTACTTCATTTTACAATAAATTTCCAGTTGGAAAAGTTTGCTTTGACTTCTTTTTTTTTTTTCCCCCCCACTCAGGTGGCTTGTTACTTCTGTTACATGATTTTGCTCAGGAACAGTCCCATTGGTATCTGTACTGACCTATTAGATCGATTGGCTATGTATCTCACACCAGAGTAGCGCAGGGAAAACGAGCCTGTTTGTTTTCATGACAACCCACAATGGCCCCCTTCAACAATGCTTCAAGGAAGTCATGAAATTTGATCAGTTTAAAAGGAATTTGAAAAAAAAATCTCAAATAAATCACAAACTGGTCAAATGGCGTTTGACCAATTTAGACAAGCTCAGGTCAGGTCAAACCAGGTCGGGCGATACGTGCTGGTTGTATCTGGTCGATTTTCACATCGAACTTACATTGTAGTCAGGTTGACATGCCAACTCAAACCGAATTTTGAACAGCCCTAAATTGTTCAAAGTACAACGCAACCCGATCCAAATCTTTAAATTGGTCACATTTTGTAGTTACATACCTGGAAGCGTTAATGACATTTTAACATTGATCATTAAACTTACAACCAAAAAACAGGATCTTGAGGGAGTATACTCGCTGAGTAGGCTGCAAGGATTTAAAGCCTTTTCAGTTTAAAGCAAGCAGTGTGACGACCTTTTCCCTTCTCTTTTAATTATTTAGCAGCTTCCCTTTCTCTGATATTGACTTCCCTTTGTCATCTATGATACAACCACATTTGCTCAAAGATCACGAACGAGTATCTTCTCTCTCTCCACAATTACCACAATCCGATGTAGAAGATGATGAGGGGGCAGCCTTACCATTGACATCTGCAGATGTCGCTGGACAGCCATTAGTTCTTTCCTCAGCTTTTGGATTCTCCAGGAGCTGAAGCTGTTTTTGCAGGACCTGTATAGAGGGAACAAATCGATAATGTCAAGCAACTAAAAATAATGATAGAACAGCTTAGTAATGCAAAATTGAGGTCAACCATTGTAATTGACAGAGGATAATTTTAAATGGATAGAAGCAAACAAACAAAAATTTGGCCTCTCATCACAATTTGAACAAGAAGCAATGCATCCAGGCGCAGATTTTGACAATGCTCGTTTAATGGTCTATGCATTAAAGAAGTTTACACTCATTGACCACTTACACTCATGGACCAATTAAGCACACTCACATCACCACCTAGCAGCAGTCAAGCACATATGGTTTGAATAATGTCTTTTCTGAGGTTTCAAGTTTTTTAATCATCCTGACAAACAATAGATGAGGACTAGTCACATAGATTGGAAATGGACTCTTGTTAGAACCATACAACTAGAAAATCATGATAACAAAGAAATCATGTAAACAGGAAACAAGGAAATTCAAAATAAAGACAGTTGAACATGTGCAAACACAACTTTGTTCAGACAAGAAAGCAAATAGCAATCTGATTTATACAAGTGAACTGCCATCTAAAAGCACAAGCACTTTCAAGGTAAATGTCAATAGCGACATGTGTCAATATGAATAGAAACAAGATGGAAAACCTAACTCAAACATTGAAGAAAACACAAAAATTAGTTCTAAAAGAAATTCATGCGAACAGGTACCTCAATCTGGTTTTGGAGATGGTTCTTCTGAGCTTCCAGGTCAGAAACCGACATACATCCCAATCTCTCAATGGAAGTATTTGAACTCGATACCTGAAAGGGAATAAAGACACAGTGTTGAACTTGGGAGGAGGGCAAGTTTGAAGGCCCAGCGTGTGTTGCGAACTGAGGATGCAGTTGTCCAACAGCCTTTTCTCCATCAGATCCCAATTCCCCAGCATTCTGAGCTTTAGGAAGCAATGCATATCCAGGAGACCTGCAAAATGGTACACAATATTTCTTCCCAAGCAGACCAAAACACTAACACTGAAGAGTCATTTATACAACCATAGAATACTTTTATTTCCATAACTATTTATACAAGGAATAGCAGAAGTGACAGCTTTGGATTATAGCAAAACTAAACCACAGTATCTCATCATACTTAAAGAACATAAATTCCATGATACTGTATTTTTTTGTTGCATTGATGATGAATAATGAAAGAACAAAATATCAAAATATGTCATGCAATGAGTTCAGTACATATAGAATTACGAAATACACTGGGTTCTTATGATTTCCTTCGAGAAACTGATCAACTAGGTTGAGGAAAACATCCTGGGTTTTGACACAAAGGTAGTATTGGTTTGTCCTGTAATCCCCCCCTGTGGTCAGAGCTCGACAATGCTTGCCAGTAGACTAGACACAATCGCATAGAAATTGGGTTTCCTACGAGCTATGGTATCTGATGATGGAGAGAGGCTTGTTTGGTGAGAAGAAACAAGAGATGATAATTAGAGGATTTGGGACTTGCAGTGGATTCCGACAACAAAAAGCAAAACAAATCAGTGAAGAAACAGAAATGTTGTTGGTGAGACTCAAGCTCATCGGAGAAGAAGGGAGCGAAAGGCACCAGAGAGGAAGATAACAAAGATGAGCCACCAGATGAGGGAATACAATCTCATTAATATAGGAAGAGATGTTCATGCTTTCACCAGGTAAACAAAAGGTGCAATGGAATTTGGTTTACCCTGAAAATAAGTAAGAGATAGAGTTGAGGCTTGAGGGAAAGGTCAGGGGAGCCACTAGGGAGAGAGAACAAAAGCTCACAGTAAAGGTCAGCCACGTGAGTGCTGATTTCAGGACTATGATACCATGTGTAAATAGCAGAACAGAATAGACGACAATGTACACTTCATGTTTAACATTAAATCCTACGGACAGAGGTCTAATAGAGCCACATTATTTTGTGTATCACTACATATATATGAGTCACTGTGCAAAAACATATGTTATAATGATTATTTTCATAAATAGAACAGTATCACTAACATTCCCATGTTAAATACCAAAACACTATGATCTTTAATAACATTCAAACAAGGTATCTAAAACCCATAATGTACCTTCTCAACAGGTGATACCTTTGAAATATAGATTTAAGAATAAAAAATTATAGACTCACAACTTTAGCAGAACAATCAGGCACCAATTAGTATTCACTGTTATCATAATGCTAAAAGGAATTGCCTTGATATTAACTGTTGGTCACATTTGTTTTCAAACTAACTTCATCATACAAGAATCATACAAAACCAAGCACTCAGTGGTAGAATGCAAATATTTTATGAGGACAAGTAACAATAAATGTTGTTTCCAATGATAGGAACAGTGATAATAACAGTGGAAGTCTATCCTTTGGGAAAATTAATCATAATCAAAGAAAACCAAGATAGGTAAGTGCTGGTGTACCTAGTCTTATGAAACCTAAACATCCATTGTTATCAGCTGTGATCAAAACAAGGAAATTCCCTAATGGGTTTATTCACTCATCGAGAGTTTCACAATTGTAGGAATATTGACCATTAAGATCCACAAATATTGGGCTCTGTAAGCCACATAAACAAAACAATCAAACAAATGTTACCAACATAACAAGTGTCCACCTCTAAATCCTTCACAGGCTACAATACGCAAAATGTGAAAACAGTTGAGAAGTTGAAGTTATTTTTTTCATGATTACAATGCCCTTACAAATTTGAAACTGAAACTAATAAGATCAGCGATTCACAAATTACCCCGTTCATTATCAAATAGCCTAGAAATCATGGAAACACTTAATTCAGCAAAATCAACTCAATTGATTAATAAGGGCTCATAACTACATTGTGTTTATTTACCACATCATTGTAATAAACTAATAATTTAACATCTAGGCTTGTTAAGTTTTTAGTTTATATCAAAGAATGGCACTTTCAAACTACCAATATGCTGCAAAGAAGTAAATTTCAATGACTAAAGCAAACATAGAGAAAACAAGCTGCACTAATATTTCAAAGCTAGAAGAATATACCATACTAGAGTGCTTGCAGACGGATAAACAAAAGATTTCTCATATATTGCAGCAGCAGCAGCAGCAGCTTGAAGTGTAGCCTGATGCCCATTAGAACCATTATTGACCACAGCACCAAATGAACTTTGAGCTGCAGTACTTGTTGTGTTCATATCTGAATATCAATTTACAATGATCAACAAGCTAGTAACAAGCTAACTTCATATTATAGTATGAAATAATGTAATTTCGATGTTTCGATGTTACAGAGCTTCACCAAATGAATGATTTAGCCAGACATGCATCTGAGCTAATCCAACAACAATATATGTTTGTTAAATATGGAAAAACAAATTCCAAGTCAGTTAGACAAATTATTTGGTGAGAAAACATCAAGTTGAGGAGGTTTTCAATAAGAAAACATAAAAACACCTAAATTTTGGAAGAAAGAAACCAGTGAATTCTCTGGTTAATAAGATGAGCTTTGGCCTCTTAACAGAAGGTAGAAAGGGCAACCTCAGTGCAAAAGGAGATACAAAAATAGAAAGGTGAGGAATACAACCATTATGCATAAATGAATAAAAAATACAGGGAAAGAAAAAGAAGACTATCATAATGCAAAAATAAGACTGCAATTTGTTTTTTTTTTTTAATTTCAAGTTCTAAAAATACAGGGGAAAAAAAAAGAAGACTATCATAATGCAAAAATAAGAGTGCAATTTTTTTTAAAAAAATTTCAAATCTTAGAACTTAAAATAACTTTACACTTGATGAAGGAGAAGTTTGAAAATGAGAACAATTCCTTATGTCGCGATCCCTGATTAATGCAGCCTCAGATGCATCAATTGTTAATCCAGCAGTGCATGAATGGTTATTCCTATAGTGAGGTTATGGCCAAACTAGAGCTCAAATCATAAATCATCCAAAAAACAATTATTTTACTATTTTGTTAATAATCATGGACAAAGCATGGAATATTGAAGGCCCAACTTAATGAAACAGAGATTAGAATTAGTGCAAAAGGTACCAGAAACAAATTTTAATAGGAGGTTCAATCTGCAAAATGTCCCAGATCTTACTGGAAAGATGCTCTAACACATATTATAGAGACAGTTGAAGGCAATTCATCATCCTCTCTTATCCCATTAAAGAAGAACAGTTGAGTAAACTAACCCATACCACCAACTTATTTCTATCTCTCCCTCTAGTTCTTGTTGATATAAATGGCATTAGTAGCAAAGAAACTAACCAACACCTCTACACTTAAGTAGACAAGGCAAATGAGTATATACCCCATGTAGTACCACTCATTATAGTGAAAAAAGAGCTCTAGATCAAAGCCTGCAATTAACAATTTCCAGCAAAATGGTACTCAAGAACCGATATGCTAGAATTTACATTTGGTCCATAAAGAACTATAGAAACTTCATTGAAGGAGGTCCAAGCGTATGGAGTTAAAAGATTGTAAAGCAATTTCCAGATCAATCCATCAAGACATATTTTATCCAATAATTTGAGTTTAAGAACATTTATCATTCATAATTCAAAGTGCACAAGCTTGAAATTCAATAATTTAAAGCAACTTCATGAGAAGAGAAAGTTCATGCATTGTTGTTAATCTTTACACCCAAGCACTGCTACACAAAGGCTCTACATGCATTTAAGGCCTTATAAATTCCAACATAATACATACGTAGATATGTTTCACATGTAAAACCACAAATGAACTAGTATATGTTTCCATTTGAAAAACGTCAAACTCATTAGACATCAAAATGACAACTATATGGTAGCAAGTAATGCTCTAGTTTACCAATATGAACAGCGAATAATCCCAAAAACATAATTAACGGTCATAAGAAAAAGGCCACTATCGAAAGAATTTCCCTAAACAATTTTGTAAAACTCCACGAGCATACTTAATATAATCTCAAAAGAGCAGAACATACCAATAGAATTGATGCAAATAAAGTATATACAAAACATATAGACATGCATGTCATATAGACCTCTTGTTAACACTAGATGTCAATTTTGCATATTTTGTGATTATCCGCAGCATAAATAGACTAAAAGAGACAGCAGAGACTACACATGGGAATAGAATAGTATTTACCTTGTCGCGCATCTGGTTGTAATCCTTGTTGAGCATTTGTCACACTTGCACCAGTTTCTGCCGGCACAACTAGGGCTCTACATGTAGGACAGGTATGCTGTCTCTCCAACCATGATCGCAGGCAATGGACATGAAACAGATGTCCACATATTAATTTTTTGGCTGTAGTCATCTCCTCACGGCAGATAATGCATGTTGCATCACCTCTGCAGAAAGAATCAAATATGGGAACACATTAAAATATAGTAAAAAGTCAAATGCACAAATTCCAAACCATAAATAAAACTAACGCGCTAAGCTCTTCTGGTGTTGCATCCGGAAAGCGATCATTCATATTTGAAGTGATCTTCCGGTAACGAATGTAATCAGCAACACGAATTTTGAAATTCCTAAAGGTCTCATAAAGCTCCCGTATCAGGTGCAGAGGAACACCATAATTCCTGCAGAAGCAAACATGAGCTATTTCAGCAAAAAATAATAGTATATCTCACAATCAACGAGTAAACCCATGCTATTTAAGTAGCCAGTAAAAACTTGTGATTCATAAACCAATTCCAACAGAACCACGTATAACTACTTTGAGGACTGATAGTTTAATTTGTCATGCTGCAAATACACTGCCACGCAATAAAAAATTAACCTATATCAAGAACATTTTCTGATGGTTTGGTGCCTTGATCACACCATATTGTGAGGTTATCTACACTTGCTGCAGCAAGTTTGTCCATCAGTTTTCAAATAATTATTTTCATGGGACATTGGTGAATTTCAAGAAATAAGAGATAAATCTATCCTTACAAGAATCTTGAACACATTTAATAGATTGCACATCTATGTAAATCGCGCAAATACCATTAATATCAAGGGAAAAATCATGTTACCACTATCATATATAATTCAAGAAAAGTCTTCAGCTACTTACATGAAAATAACAAGGAAGAAGCATAAATACATAGACAAGTGAAGCAAGTCCCTAATAAGTTCCAAGTAGAAGGTGTACACCGCCTTTCTTTCCCATTGTCCTTCCATGAGCATGTCACTCACATAGAAGATGTATTTTACAAATGTTGACACCGTTGTTGTTGCCAGTATCATATACCTGTTTTGAAAGTAGCCATCAAACCAATCGGACATTTAACATTTAAGTGTCAAAACAACATTATGTCAAAGGAATAAAATATTATGTCCAAAAAGTATGCCATATACAGGCTGATTGGAGCAAATACAACTGCAAGTTAAAACTAAGCATAATCAAAATGCTTGTGAATATCAGTTGTTTAGCTTAACAAACTCCCCAAAGATAGGCTCAGGGGTCAAGTAGCAAGCTGAGTTATAGGTGAATGATCTTATCTGAATTTCAATTGTTGCTAACCACGTAAACATGAAAGTAAGGTAATTCCAAATTTACAGTATTATCTAGAATTGATCATAGGTCTTTGGAAATTTTTGACAGTTTAAGCTTGGTGGCCTAAACGCCCATTAAGAAGTCTTCTCTTAAACAAAAAGAAAGCCACATCCCTTTCTTTATGTGGAACCCCTTTCTTCACCTTTTCCCTAGCCTAAAAGAAGCCCGAATTCTTATGCCATCACAAATATATATTTTTTCTAATTACCTAGACTTTTCTACACTCTGAAATGCCATTTAACTACAAATTTCTCCCTCAGAAACTTCTGCAAAAGGACTATAATCTAAATACAAGTTCCAAACTTTACATAATCAAATAGCTACTTGAATATTGCCTTATAATTTGAATACCAATACCGAATGCCAACTAACACTATAAGGGAAAGAATCAATGAAACTTAGTTTGGGAAAAGTACCAACTGAAGCTTGTTGAGCAAATGGCTACATAATGACATAACGATGATAGTACTGTTTACCAAATAGAAACAATAAATTAAAAATAATGCTGAGAGTCTAAGAAGTAAATAACTTACTCAAATGAAAAGAACAGAGAGACTGAAGCTTGTCTCGTTTCCAGCAAAAACTTGATGGAACTATATAAAAATAGACTATCTAGGAGAAGAAGGAATCCCAAAAACGAAACTATACGAACATGAGACAACATGGGCACTGCTGGTGTTGTCTCAATGTATTCAACTCTCTTTTGAGCCAACCAATGCAGAGCCTTGATTAACAACAAAGCCGTCACCATAGCAAGAAATGTCACAGAGAAGTCTTGCCTAAAAATGGTGATTGCAAAGAGGATTTCCATAACCTCCCTCCAGGATTGCTCATTCAACCTCTCAACTTCAGCTTCCCGCAGGGAACCAAGAAATACCCTCTTTGTCAATTGCCATAGAATGCACATAATGATCAGAGCCATATTGAGAAGCAGCACCAAACTAATCTTGGATGTTGATAGATAGACCATAGCTGGGTAAAACTGGCCTCTACTGTTAAAAGCATGATAGACAACTGCTAGTGTTGCAACCAAACTGAGGCTAGCGTAAGTCCGCAGCTGCATCATTTTCTCTCAATCTGACCTTGTGTCATACCATAAAAAGAATATACATAGAGAAATGAGGGATGAAACCCAAAAAAAAAAAAAAAAATTAGCGCATTTCACTCTAACTTTCCCGTTTGAGAATAAAAATAAATAAAATCCAATGTTCCTTTATGCTGAAAAACTAAGATATAAAAAGACATAAAAAAGTGAATTGAATGAAGCTGAAGACACCCCCAGAAGCTAGTGGAGGAAAAACAACTAAAAACAGATAAGTCAGAATTACAAAACGAATGGCAGGTGGATCACACGGACACAAGAAGTCGACAGTAACCATTAAATACCTAAATGACGGACGAAAATTTCGACGAAGAAGAGCGCCCAAGAACTAATAAAAGAAAAAATGCACTGCAAATTAAATAAATTGTCAGCAATGAATTCCAAATCCAAGCAAAATTCAGCCCTAATTGGAATTTTACATTTATATTTTAATGGAAACCGTAAGCAGTACCTGGGGAGTATCTCTTCGGTATTTCCTACCAAATATCGATCTCTTTCATCCGCCAGAGCTGACACTCTTCGCCCCCTTGTATCCGCATTTCGTTTCACGCGTCACTTTCCCAATAATCTATTGCCACGTGTATCCTTCACTCAATTTTATTTTTCGTCATAAGCCTACCTTTTTGTTTTTAACTTTTATTTCAGTTTGATTTGATGCGTAAGTTTATTACAGATTAAACTTTGTTACCGTTTATTTCTATTTCTATTTTTATTTTTATTTTTACGACAAATCCAAATTTTATATGCCTTAATTTAACCTAAAAAATGTTGACAATTTTTATCAACAGCGCTTTGCTTTTACCCAGCAAATGATGCAACATTCTTTACCTTATACTATTTGTGTAGTACAAAGTCTTCGCAAATATTATTCTTAAAGGAATTTCTTCTTGTGATGATTATAGATCCCTTTAGGGTGAATCCTGACTGCCAAATTGTTAGAAATATCAGTAAACCAAGTTCAGCCTCGTTAACTTCTCCAATGTTACACAGGGGCTCTTTATAGAATGCATCATTTATGTCATGTTCTCCAAACCTCTCTATATTTGGATCCTCCGAACATGATAGATGGTCTAATGCTAGGTTTTTGGCTTCCTTCCTTGATCTTCAAATCAAATTCCTACAACCAAATAAAAGTTAATCTAATTACACTTTCATCCAAAGTATTTGCATCAACTTCTTCTATTGCATTAAAATAAATTACAAATTAGTAATGTAAAATAATTATTCTCAATTGTAAACTTGTAATACATTATAATTTTAACTTAAATATGATCAAAATAAGATCTAAACTAACCATCAGTAGATGTTCTTAATTCATTTGTTGTGACAAATGCATTTTCTTTATAAATCGTCTTTTCAATTTCATTATAATCAAGATCAGACGATTGTTCTTCTTTTTCTATCCAAAAATCAGTATGTTCAATTCGATCAATATCAACTGAATCATATGTTCTCTTCTTACTAAGTACTCTAAACACATAAAAGAGAAATTATAAAGTCAATAATAAAAATAAAATTATTGAAATAAAAA
>JANIHZ010000006.1:31756337-31767441 GCA_027478365.1 Erythroxylum rufum | reverse complement strand
GTATAAAACGACTGTGTCAATTTCTTTACTCTCTATTACTTACTGCGATTTTAATTTCCAAGTAATACAAGTTTTCAGAGAATCTTTGACGTACAAAAGTTTGTTTGAATTGAACAATTTTTTAAAGAAGGTTTAACGAAAAAGACAACACAATTCAACCCCCCTTCTTGTGAGTGTTGATTATCGTTTACTAACGTGTGATTCACTTCATTGGGAAGTTTAGGAATTTTTAGAAAAATCGACAAAGGGCTTGATGACATGTAACACTCTATGTGAATAACAAATGGCTCACATAAAATGAGCCATGTGTCAAGTTGGTAGCAATACACGTGGTAATGACACACGTAAGTACTTATGCTGGAGGGGAAAAAATCACAGAAGCCTTGTAGTTTTTCGGGTTATGTTTGTGTTCTTTGAAAAATCACTTAATCTTCTTCACCGAAACACTAGTTTTTGGATTCCTACACCAGTATTGTACTTTACAACACAAAGAAGTTGGTCCAGCTATTAGTTTATCGTTTTCTCTCTAGTCTTGCTCCTCAACCATCAACGAAACCCTGGTGATTTTCTGAAAGTAAGGTTAGTAAAATTTTAGCTTTCTAAGTTTTATGAATGATTCTAATGACGTGTATTGGAAATAAGTACATGCATAAGTTGGATGATGTCTTATGTGTTGAGAATAAACATATGCATGAGTTATACAAGTTGAATGGCTTCAGTGAAAGTGACGATAAGATGAGTTGATAATATTGTATAATAGAAAGGTGGAGGTGTAATACCGATTGCATGTAGCTTAAAGAGAAACTTAGTGAAGTAGAAAGGTTTCAGATAAGTTGAGTGGTTGTGATGAATGAGTGTTAATGAAAATGAATGTAGCAGTAGAGGGAGAAAACACAGATTCCATATTCGATTTTGCAGCTTGATTTTTTGATTCTTGAGTTTTGAGTTGTATGATTAGTGATGAGCTAATAAGGAAATAGAAGAATTGGTTTAAATGTGATGTCTTCATTGAATATGATGGAACTGAGAAAATCTGGGAAAAGAATGAAAGAAGAAGATTAAAACGCAGAAAAGTTCGTTACGGCTAACTCTTTTTAGTTCGCCGCGGCCAACTCTTGAGTTTGCCGCGGCAAACTTTTAAGAAAACTTTGAGAATTTTGTTGTCTGGAAAGTTCGTCGCGACCAACTTTTGGTTCGCCTTAGCAAAGTTTCCTAACAGCTTAAACATAATTTGGTATTTTAGGCATAACTTTCTTTATAGTTATCAGAATTGAGTGATTTTTCATTTGGATTAAACTAGAGACATAGAGATACAATTTGTCTGAAGAAATTGAGTTCTAATTCTGCCTCTAAGAATATCATAATCTGATTGGAAGTTGAGATAAGAATTCTATTGAAGCTTAAGAACAGTCATTAATCTTTTGGAATAACTTTCAGTATACTGACCCAAATTGGATAAAATAATTATCATTGGAAACCTAAGACAAAGAGGGAAAACTTTATAGAAGGAAGTATTACCTAATTACCTCACCTTCCTGATGAGAATAATTGAACAAGGTGAAATCAAAAGTTGGTTGTTAAATAAATTTGGATTGAGCAATTGAGTATGGTTTCACATGTTTGACAATGTGATAAGATTAAGGATAAGAAACCCAGATTTTTGACATGAACATGCATCATATATATTCAGTATACATGATTGTGCATAATTGAATTATTAATTGTGCACAATAGTGATATGTGTTTGTATTAAATGTTTTAGAGGAACCCATTGAGCGATTGATTCCAGATATTACCAGGACGTTGAGGCAATAAGCAATAAGGGAGATTTTGTAAGTAATTTAGATAGTAATTTTTGTAAGTAATTTAGTTGGTTAATCGTGTTAAAAATTCAGTAAGCAAATTTTGATGGTTTTGCTTTGACTCTTTTGTTTGCTATTGATTTAGATCATTGAATGACTTGTAAAGCTATAAATATGTGCATTGAATTTCAGAAATTTCTGTTTTGATTATGTTAAGTCCCAGTTATGAGTAAATAGGCATGCCTAGAAGGGTCTACAGCTGCTTCTATAACACTTCGGTATTTTCTGTTATTGACACTTCGGCGTCTTCTATTAGTGACACTTCGGTGTCCAGACTTCTGTCTCTTCTGTGACACTTCGGTGTCGAGACTTCGGTCTCTTTCGTATAAGTCTCGTTACCCGCTTCTGTAAATGGATTTAACAGTCATATGATTTTGTATTATGATTTCTGCTTGACTTTGATATAACCAAGAAATTGTGTTCTGATTATGAAGGGATTATACCCTCTTTTAAGACTCAGTTCTGTTTCTATACAATCTGTCTGAGATCCAATATAATACGTATGAATTGTTCGTTCCAATAAACTATTAATGCATTCTTTTGATATATCATGATTGTGTATAATTAGTTGTTAGTGTATGCATAAATTAGTTATTGCTCACTAAGCTATATGCTTAGCACGGTGGATTTGCCCCGTATAGGTTCAGAGAGAAGGACATAAGGACTGGGATGAGTTAACCGCAATGGCCGATGGAGTATGAGTCTTGTTTTGTTAAAACTATATTTTTGGAATTTTTTTTTGGCTTGTCTTTGATGTATATGACTTTGGATTTAGTTGAAGGTTTGTAATATCCTTAGTTCAGGCTGTATGCATGTAAGTTATGCATGTAAGTTATGTTGTCTGCGTGGCGTCCCGTATCCTCCCAGGGGGTATCTGGGCATGACAGTGAGGACCCTCCCTATGTTACTCCTCTACCATACCCACCGAGAATGCCATTCATAAGAGTTGATGATGTTGAATCTTGAAAGGAGCATGAGGATGAAGAACAAATGACAACAAACATCGAGTTTGAAGAAGCTACGAAAGTCTCTATTTGTGAAGCAACAGAAGAAGACGAAAAGGGAGTAACTAAAGAAGAACAAGAGAAACTCACCCTTTTACCAAAAAAACTATTAGACTTAATGGAAGATTCAGGGAGTTTCGTTATTTTCTATTTTATTGACAGTTTATTAGTGAAAAGGACATTAGTGAAATTAATTGGTTTTTTCAACTTTATCAATGTTGCCCTTCTGATCATTTTGCAATTTGTAGCTTACTCACAAGCTACAAAATTGATGTTGAACTAGAAGGTGGAAGCAACCCATTCATAATTGATCTAGGCTGAGCTTCAAAGGATGCAAGGTCAAGCTAATGACCCTAAATTAACACGTTTAGTAGTTAGATTTAAATTATTGTGTAGTTAGGTTTGTTTTAAATTCTAAAATAATTTTTGAATGATTTGGAATGGTTTGGATTGCTAATTCTTTTACTCTTTTGAATCACTTATAAGATAGGAAAACACTCTCTGTGTCAAGCGGATTTGGTCTCAACACTATCGCCATCACCATAAACAATTTCGTGTTCTAACCATTTTCTTTTCATTTTTGTTAGTATTTTCTTCTTATGTTTTTCATATATTGTGTTTTATTTCTCTCTGGTGTGTTTGTGTACCCTTTTCACATTTAGGACAATGTGTTGTTCAGGTGTGGGGAGGGTTATGTGTTTTTACCTTAAGTGTGAATTTTGCATATTGTATGATAGTTTGTTTAGGTTGCATGATGTGAATTGTGTGAACCGAATAAACTCTTATTTTTTTTTAATGTTTATTGGATTTATTGTGATTGATTTCTGTGATTGCATAATTCAGTAATAGACTTAGAGGATGAACCGAATGAAAAATAATTAAATTGGGCTAACGAAAGTTAGGTGATTTAATAAGAACGAGAAATTAATCAAATCGGTAATTCTATGAAGAGAGATCTCGCATAGGTTCCCAATAGCATATTGGACAACTTCAGACCTAATTAGGGTTTTGGATAGATTGTTAATTGAAAATTTGCAATTTTCCATAATCTGATTAGGGTTTATAATTTAGCGTTAATGGTTATAACTCGAGAGAGTAATCAACCCTAGGATCTTTTAAGACCAATAATCCGATAATTCATAATCGATAAGGTTAGCGTTAAAGATAGGTAAAAATTCCCATTTCTCTCAATTAATAGCTCCTTTGGGTTGATTCTTGAGTGTGTGTTGCAACTGCTATTTTGTTAATATTTTTGTAATTGATTCTTAGAACTGAGTTGCATGATTGAATTAAATTCTTGCCCTAGTTTTGTTACATTTTGAATTACTGTGAATTATTTTGGCCTTAAATTTTAGGATTAAATTATCCATCTTCGTGAGATCGACACCTTAAGTACTACGCGAATGACCCGTATGTTTGCGAATTATTGAGGTTATTAATTAGAGCTTACACACATCGAAAAACCACGATCAAGTTTTTGGCACCATATTAGTAAGTGTGGCAAAAACTTGATCATGGTAACTGTTCTTACACACTGCACCATGAGGTTGATAGCAAATGTTTAGTCTCCTATATAGTGATGTCATAGTTTTTGAAGACATATTCTGGCTCCCACAAAAGTACTGTCCACTCCGTCCTTACATTGTAAGTTGTAGTTGTGACAATGAATCGTAATTCCTGCAATAAACCACAAACTCAAGATCAAGTAGAGAAATTCAAAAGATAATTAAATTAATAAGCCAAAAATACAATAAGATACAATAACAATAGAATAAAATAAAACGAGATAAAATAAAGTAAATACAAAAGTAAAATTAATAAAATAAAATAAAATAAAATAAAAACAAAATAAAATGGAAATGGCTAGGGTAATAGCAATCATGCTTTCCTATATCAAAGTCTTTGGCAATAGCACCAAAAAATTGATTGACCTATTTGTGAGTTAGTTAAAATTATAATAACCGTAAGTGCACGACGTAGTTATAGCTAGTACCAGCAAATACGAGTTGATCCCACAAAAACTATCAATACTAATAATTACCTTTTCCCTATTATCTAGCCTACATATTGATTTTATATTTTTAATAAAGAGAAAATAAAACTAAAACAATTAAAGAAATAGGAAACGATAATAAATGCAAAGACAGTGGAATTCACTTAGAAAACTATCGTTATCAGAAATTAGTATCTAGGTTTGAATCCCCTTAAACCATTAATAGATTGATCTTTTATCATGCAATTATTTTGTTGATGTATTGAATCGTGGAGATTCCTATGGTATGTTAATAGCTGACCTTGAGTCTACTAACAACTAATCCTAAGGTCTCTAACTGAATTACTTAAGTTAAATCTTATAGAATTACGTTACCGATTTATAAGTCCCTCTATTATTAGGTTTGACCCTAATTCGAAAGATTTATGTCATCTTATCTCTAGGGTTGTAATCCTTCTTTTAATTACGGTGGATCTATTCACACTATGATTGCTCAATCTCTACGTGTGAAATCAGATTATCAATAAAACACGTAATTAGATCACAATAATCAATTAACACAATTGCATTAGTAAAGGAGTCAAGTTATATCAAAGTATAAACATAAGGTTAATCTAACCTAAATACTAATTGGACATATAGTTACATATTATCCAACACGAAATCAAACATAAACTGAAAGAAAAACAAATTGAAAACAATGGGTTCATAAATTTAAATCTTCCTGATTATCTTCCATATAATGTTCTTGTGATGTAAAGTCTTGATCTTGTATTCCGATGGATCTTTCGATGAAAACTTTGTGTTTCCCGCTTCTTTGGACCAAAATCGCACCTAGGGAATGACTCTACGTTTGGAAATGGCCTCTTAAAATTTCCCCTTCTCATTAGCATCTGAAAAGTCATTTTATATCGAAAATTAGGGTTTCTGGGTTATGCACGCTCGTGTGCATAATCGAAAATCACCAGATATGGAGAAAGTCCACGAGCGTGCAAAAGTGCATGGACTTGCATTTCTTTCAAATTGTTGTTTTTTTTTGTTTTAACCACGTTTTCGTTCGATTTCTTCTCCTTTAAGTCCATAGAGGCAATTATCACCTATAAACACACTTGAAGCATATTAAGTACCAAATATACAATAAAAGTATCAAATATCCAACAAAATACATCAAATATAGGTGTCAAAATGTAGTTAAATATTCATCTATTAATAAATAATCAGCACTCTTTTCAACAATATAATAGAGTAAAGCTCTCCTATATATCTTCTCTGAATCAAATAATGTACCAACTTTTAATTCAATTAGCCTCTTCATATTAAAATATGCACGAAATTTTAGGAATTTAGGCCTTTTTCTCCTTTCTAAGCTCATATGAAGCTTCATATGATGAATATATCTGCATTTTTAGCATAATATTCATTAGGATATACTGTGCACTTTTACTGATTTGAGACTCCAAGTTGAAACTAATATAAATAAGCGCATTAACTTCTTTAACAACCTCTTCACCAACTACCTCCTCAGATACTTCATCATAATCAAATAAAGTCGTCATTAAAATCACTAATGCTTCTCTACCTTGATTGTCACCTTCATATGTTAGATCATTTGAATTACTTTAATTACATCGATTGAAGTTCCATGAGCCTTACTAGAAGCACCTTCATCATTTTGAATTTTATCAAAAAGCACAAGTAGGCTATTCTCCTTCTCTATAAGCAAAAGATAATGTTCTAGCTCTTTAGATGTACAAGTTGGTTGTTTTTCTTATTTAGAAGCACGAGCAAGTTGTCCACCCTTTCTAAAAGCACAAATAGGCTATTTACCATCTCTAGCCCCACATGTAAGCTGTTGACTAAAAGCACTAGTATATTGATCTCCTTTAAAAGAAGCAATAGTAAAAGAATGATTATAAACAGAAATAAGCTCTCATAAGCATCCTTATTTATGTCTCAGAAAAGAGATATTGAATAATAAAAAATTTATAAAACATGTTTTTTAAAATTAATTTTATATGAGCCATGTTAGCATCTCGATGGTAGGAGTTGTCGTCTTGGCATGGCACATATGATAGATTAACATCCCTGTAATAGAAATTTAGTAGAAACTTAATAAAGTTAGATTTTAAGGTGCAATTAGTGTCATTTTATAAACTTTAGATTGTAAAGTGGTACAAAAAATAACAACATAGACTAATTAAAACCTTTTAGAAAACATTAAAAATCTATTTACGCAGATAAATAAAATAAAGTTATGAACTCATTATCTACATCAAAGCTTGGCCTTACCAAAATCCATCTCCTTGATGAACTTTTTGGCCCTTAGAATAATCTAGATATTGTTAGAGGTAGCTCCACCTTCGAACTATCATTCAACTCCACTATCATTGTTCCATCTTTTTGAACCCTTTCCTTAAGGCTATGTTTGTTTGGGGGTTTAGTAATGAAATGAAATAGAATGTGATATTATTCCATCGTTTGGGAGGAGGGTTTATAATGAAATATAATAGAATAGGATGGAAGGAGATTGTTTCATATTACATCTCATTCCATCATAAAAAGTAAAAATGAGTTACCTTCGATTTGAGAGGTTTAGGATGGAATGTAAAATGATACATATGTACTTAATATACTCAATAATTTTTTATAATACTAGTTATATACTCAAAATGTAAAATGATAAATATATACTACTTAATATACTTTCAATAATTTTTTATAATACCAGTTATACACTCAACCCTATTAACATATGTTTTGTTCTATCAAGGGTAGAATAGTCATTTATTATTATTATACATACATTACATTTCATTCCATTCAGTTTCTAAACAACATTTCATTATATTACATTATAAACCCTTCCATCTCTCTCAAATAACAATTTTCTAATTTTACATTGATCTACATTCCATTTCATTATAAGCCATTCAATTCTATTTTATTAAAAACCTTATGTTCGACCAAACATAGCCAAAGTTAATTTGATCATCTCTTTGACACACATCAAAATGCTAGCAATCCCTTACAAAACAAAGCAATAGCAAACACTACATGTAGATATACGGAGAAGGAGCTCTTTAATTTGTATGAGAAATTCAAAGAATGTTTATAAGAGTGTTGAGTGAGTGAAGAAATAGTATGTATTTGTTGATAATTGTCATTAATTATGTAATGTTTTAACAAAAAGATTATGAAATATTTTAAAAATAAAAATGTTATTCATATGAACCACATTAGCATTTAGATGGGGAGAGTTGTCCAATTGACTTGTCACATATGATGTTAATAAAAATTTAGTAGAAATATAGGAAAGTTAGCTTTTTGGTGCAAGTAGTGTCATTATATACATATGAAAGAATATTTAATGCCTTTTAAGGGGTTAGGCAAACACCTAATAATACACCTGCATTTTTTCTCATTTCCTTGTCTGATCTTTTACCGAAACAACAGCGCCAATCGCTCGCCGCCGCAGCCAGCGGTCCCGGTTTTCATCTCCGCCTAGTTCCTTTAAGGTAGAGAGCCTCCTTTAACAGTTTGTTTCTTTTTCTTTCTATGTTTTGCATATTTTGAGGGATGGATGCTTTTCTTTTATCAAGACACCGCAAGTAGTTACTAAGCGTTTGCTGAAAGTCCTAATTCATCAAGCGTTTGCTACCATTCTTGTATAGTTTTGTGTCGGGTCATCTTTATTATCCTATTCCGCTGTTCTTCATGTTGCTACCTTAGTTTAGTTTAGGTAACTCTGATCTTCTTTGGACTGCATTAAATACGACTCAGGGAAAAATGGAGGGATGGGATCCCAGCACCAAATCAACGCTAACCCAGATCCCACTTCTGTCCACAAAAGCGGGACCCAGAGATGGTGCTAGCTGGACCCAGAGGCTGAAAGAGGAGTACAAGTCCCTCATCGCCTACACTCAGATGAACAAGTCCAACGATAATGATTGGTTCCACATCTCGGCTGCCAATCCCGAGGGGACGCGTTGGACTGGAAAGTGCTGGTACGTTCATAACCTTCTCAAGTACGAGTTTGATCTTCAGTTTGATATTCCTGTCACTTATCCTTCTACCGCCCCTGAGCTCGAGCTACCGCAGTTGGATGGCAAGACCCAAAAGGTAAAACTTTGTCAATTTTCCCTTCCTTTTCTTATTGTAAACTTGTACTTCAATGTTCTGAGGCTTCATTTTTCATTTTACAGATGTATAGAGGTGGGAAGATTTGCTTGACGGTACATTTCAAGCCTCTATGGGCCAAAAATTGGTAACATGTTTTTCTTGATTCTTGTTTTTGTTTAGTTGATCCAATTAATTTGTTGGTTTTTAGTGCATTTATGTTCTTTCTGCGCGCTGTTTGTTGTTTGTGTGTGTGTCTATGTTATCTTCAATGCTACGAAATTGAACACGTGAACAGTAGGCACAGTATCAGTTGTCAATAAATGCTAAATCTCAATCTGTTCTTATACTTTCAACTGATTACCGAGATTTGCTTCGTACCTATGCCTGCATATGCAATTAACTATTACCAGATGCAATGGGTGCCATAATAACAGGGGTAAAGTTTCTTTCCTAATTTTATCTCTTAGCTGGCCAACGCCAAGTTCTGAGATAGATGCGTCAGTTTCTTCTTTTAGCTTTGGAACCTATGTCTTGCACATTCCAGTGATCTCAGAGAAAGTCTACTGATTTCCTTGACATACTAGAGATGTGAAAATTTTTGCTTCTGTTAGCTGTTTGTATGATGTTAGGTAATGTAGAGATTGGAGAAATCTACTCGCATATGTTGTAATGATTTTTTCTTATTCATGAGTTTGTATAAGCTTGGTATAATGTTCAAGCCTCCATGTAAAACTAAAGAGATCTGGAACAATAATTTTCTTACGATGTTCACAAAACTTTTTTTAACTACTTTTGTCGGTGCAAACATTTACTTCTAGTGTTGTTAACTTAGCCACCAAGAGAAAATTAAATGTTGGTTTTGGAAGAGTTAGGTATATCATTCTTCTATGTTGGTCTACTTGCCTCTTGAGATGTTATTTTAGCTTGGTTTTAATAAATTCCTTGTTTCATCAAACAATTTCATCTTGTGGAATTACAAAATTCTGTACGTTATGGGTTTCATATTTTTTTTCGGCAGTCCAAGGTTTGGCATAGCACATGCACTGTGCTTGGGTCTTGCCCCATGGCTTGCAGCTGAGGTTCCAATTCTTGTGGATTCTGGAATGATTAAGCACAAGGATGATTCATCCTCGTCTGCAGAGTCCTAAAGTTTATGAAATCACAATACTTCGGTTTTGTTTTTAACTCAGTCAAAGGAAATAAGCCTTGATATTTCAAAGATAATTTTACAATATAGTTGGCGTGTATTCTATTTGGAGGATGGCACTCCTAGTAATCTAATTGAAGGTCTCGAATTGCTTAAGCTAACATTGATTGCATTTGCTAGTAACAACTTCAATGAGTGAAAAACAAACAACCTTTAACAGAGAAGTTCTGTAGAGTGGCAGGCAATCTGGTAGTTAAAGTTATCCCTGATCTAAAATTTGAATTCATCTTGGAGAAGATAGAAATGCTTTCTAGTAGATTATCTGTATATTTCTTCCATGATTTATTTCTTTGCAAGCTTTTTGTTGTTCTGCTGGAGGAGCCTGGCTAAGGGCTCATTCATAAAGATGTTGAAGTTTTATGATTTTTGCTCTTCTTTTGGATGACTGTCTAGAAAATGTTTGTACTCATCGACGTCTTTCAGCTAGATCAACTTTCCTCAAGTTCATATTTGAAAGGTAATCAAGTGTTCTTGTAAGTTCATGCAATACGAAGTATTTGTTGTTGGTCCTTTAGGAAGGTTCCAAACGACTATAAATCAAGTTTAATATTTTTATTGAGGTTTATGTCATACGTTTTCTTTATCTTTCGATTTTTATTATAAGAAATTCTCATGTTCTTAATAAAAAATTGATCGAAGACGTAAAAAATTATACACAATCTCTCAAATACTAATCCTCTTTTGCTGTTCCATATAAAGAAAACACGGTAACGATTCTCTTTAACAGAGGAGCAAATATTTCTTATAATTTTGCTTATTTTTAAGAAATTTTTTCTATTTTAAATTAGTTAAAAATATGTTTTAGAATTTAAAAATATTTAAAAAATGATAATGTACTAATTTTTGTTGAGTTATTTTTATACAAAATATTATCTGATTGAATATTAGACACATGAAAAATTGTGCATTTTTAAAACTT
>JANIHZ010000006.1:31722982-31736050 GCA_027478365.1 Erythroxylum rufum | reverse complement strand
ATTGAGAAATTGATTAAGGATAATTTCCAAGAAAAGGGAAATTGTATGGATTTGCATATGTTGAATAAAGATGGCTTTTAAAAAAAAATTTGATCATTTCAATGAATCGTTTTCGGATCGCTAGTTGGGTTCCGGAAACGGAATCCAACATTTATAATGTTATATCTTATGGGAATTGGTATTATAGCTTTAGAGATTCTGCTTACATTGTAGATAACTTACCTCATTATCACTTGAATCCCAATAAAGAGGACAAGGTCACATGGTTGAGGGACCCTTCTCATAAGTTCATAGACAAATCATCCTTTAATTTGTTCAGGCCCCATTCATAGAAAGTTCTATAGTATAATCTTATTCTAAATCTTTAGGCCTTTTTCATTAGTTGGCTTGCTTGCTATAAGGCAATGGGTACAAACTAGAAACATATGTTAATAAAGTCGAAGATGCTCTTTGCTTGTTATTTCAACTTGTTATTGAATCCAACTCTAACCTATTTTTTTAAATATGCTTACTCATAGGGAAAGAGAACTATGTAATATGTTTATTTAGTAGCTAATTCATCTCTATTGTAGGGAAAGAGATTGGTTTATTATTGGTATATGGGCTAGTGAAACTATTAGGGGCCTAAAATAAGATCTTTGTGTCTCTAAGAAATCTTTCTTCAGCATTATATTTAATATATGGCATGATAGGAATAACATATTCCACAAGGTTCTAGCTATGGACAAGAAAGAGATTGCAACTAAGGCCATATTTTAGATTAGGGTAATCTTAGTTATTATGGATGACTTTAAGGAGAATGATGGAATTGAGGATGTTAACAACTGCTTGGGAGAACTAAACCTAAAGGGTGGAAGAGGAGGAAGAATAGAGATACAAGTAGGGGACAAATTTAAGTAGTAATAGTTATGAAAGTTATAAGTGAGCCCCATAGATAGTATCTAGTTATGGTTTATGATTGTAAGCAAGAGTAGAACATAGTTTTGATTATGATGAAACGAATGTAACTAAGGAATAATTAAAATTTAATAATGAATAAAACAATAAGAAACAATCCTTGGTTTAGTCCACATATAGCTTTGGCACTCTGCACCGATCATTGATATAAGGACTATCAATTTATAACTCGAATATTCATCGTTAGAAGTGATCTTTCCTTATTCATATCTAATTAGATAGAACAATAATCTAATGACTTGTAGCTATTGAACAACCTTAGAAGTGCTCTAACGATACGATTCAAATAAGTAGCTACTTAAAGGCTTAGAAAGATAGATATAGTATAACACATACACAAGCGAATGTTGCTCATGTACATTGTTATTTACCCAACTATGCTAACCTCCATTACATACCCATAATCAAAGTATGCTTGTACTTCATTAATTCCCAAGGTTTCCTGCATGATCAATTTTAAAGCAGGTACAGTGAGGCTATGTTGAAAGAGCTTCCTGCATGAAACATCCGTTGATAGAAGGGCACCACCAATTCCTATTTGGGGCGGAATTTTTTATATATTTTATTTTGTTCTTATCTTATTATATGAATCTCAGTCGTGTATTTATTCAGGACTCACATATATAACTCACATAGAATAGGGTAAAATAGGCGGAGAGTACTAGCTCCTCCTATATTGGATATTCTCATCTAGCACCGCCTTAACCGTTGATTGGTAATTGGCATATTTTTAGCACAAATATGATTGGCCAGAAAAAAGAATCGATTAAACATTATTTCCAATTGAATGAACTAATTTTAATAGAATCCACTTAAGAGAAATGAGTAAAGGGAACCGACTAAGCCGCTGAAATCGCCGTTGTTCGTTTGACATCAATGGCTGGCGCCACTGGTGGAACCACTTCTTCCAGTCTCTCACCTGCTCCTCCACCTCCCAAAATACTATTAGCTAAGCCCGGTCTGATAACTGGTGGCCCCATTCCTTCCAAATTTGGTCGCAGCGGCGGGGATGGCGATGCGACACAGCATCGCTCACGTCTACCTCCCATTAGTTCCCTCAATCTGCTCTCTGATTCCTGGGAATTCCACATCGATCGTTTCCTCCCTGTAATTCCTAACTTATTTCCTTGTCCCTTTGCATGCTGCGCCTATGTAATTGATTTGATTGCAAGGAGTAAGTAGCTACCCTGATGTCATGATTGGCGCAGTTTCTGACAGAGAATACAGATTTCAAAGTCGTGGGAGTGATTGGGCCACAGGGAGTCGGCAAATCTACTATATTGAATGAACTTTATGGCTATGACGGAAGCTCACCCGGTTAGTGATGCCACTGACTCCAACTTAATTGTTTTGTTGTTTACTGTGTATTTTATCTATTACTCGAAATTAAATATTTACAAATAAAATATTTACAGTTTATAGTTATATTATCATCTCATAGTAATCATTTTCACTGTCTGTATTGTTAATTATCCGGATTCTATTGAAGCTGTTGGCCCAATAAGATCAGTAAGATGGAGCAATATTGTTATGTTTATGTGTCACGTAGAAAGTCTTGTTTGTTGGAGGATATGCTTTATGTACTTTGAAGATTGAAGTTTGCTTCTTTGTCTGGCGATGTTTTAAGGTAATTCTTATCCAAAATCATGAATGGGTGTGCATACATTCGGATTTAATTTTGGTACACCTTAGTCTCTGTCTATCCCAATAAGGTTTGAGTTTACTGAACCTTTTATGAACATTGTTTCTGTTAAAAACTCTGTAATTATGCATCTCGATGGTCCATTATCAATTAAAGGCAGGTTGATTTCTTTTTCGTGAATGTCTATTATTGCTGCTGTCATTTGTTTCCATATCTACCATCATTTTAAAGCTACTTCAGAGATTAACTTTTCTAGGATGCAGGAATGCTGCCACCATTTACTACACAATCAGAAGACAGCAGAGCTATGGCAAGGCATTGCACAGTTGGCATCGAGCCAAGGATATCTGCTGAGCGACTTATACTTCTAGACACACAGGTTTTTGTATTTGCTTGCAAACTTCTGTGTATTGGAAGGATAGACATTATGACTACTTCTATGATACGTCATATCTTGTTAAAATTTGATGAAAAGCCTAAGATCCTTAACTTGTCATATGCGCATTGTATCATGTTAAGGCTAAGATCATGTCTAAATACCGGTAACTATGTGCAATGAAATAACAGAGTTTAACTGGAACAAGGAATGGTTCATTGGTAACTGTTTAATATTGAATTAATGCAGAATGTAAAGGAATAGACTTGTGTAACTCTTGTGTAAAAGTTAGAGAAAGAGAGAAAACCCTAAAGGAAAAATATTGTTCAGTCTTATTTTACTAGGCTCATAGTACAATATATATACAGTAACTGTATGGGCCATGGACCCTAACAAAATAAAGCCTAGTGTTAAACCTAACTAATACAAAATAAGCTATATATATAATATATACAATTCAACACTCCCCAAGCTGTCGTATGCACTAAGCTTGTTACAAATAAATCCAATACGAAGACCCTGTAAAGACTTAGTGAAAATATCTGTTAGCTGGTCATTCGAGCTGACATAACTATTAGCAATACAACCCGATAAGACCTTCTCTCGTATAAAATGACAGTCAATTTCAATGTGATTGGTCCTCTCATGAATTCCTGGGTTGGAGGCAATATAAAGTGTAGCTTGATTATCGTAAAGAAGCTTCATCTGTGAAACTTTTGCAAATTTTAACTCATGAATCAATTGTTTCAACCATAGGAGTTCACAAGTTACCAAAGCCATAGCACGATATTCTGCTTCTGCACTTGATCTAGCAACAACTGCTTCTTTCTTGCTATTCCAAGACACTAGATTACCTCCAACAAAGATGCAATATCCTGAAGTAGACCGTCTATCAGATGGGGATCCTGCCCAATCAGCATCAGCATATCCAATCACCTGTGTATTAGCCATATTCTCATACAATAGTCCTTTGCCTAGTGCCCATTTGATATATCTCAGAATACGAACAATTGCATCCTAATGACTATCACATGGAGACTGCAAGAACTGAGTGATGACACTAACTACAAAGGAGATATCATGCTGAGTAATAGTAAGATAACTGAGCTTACCAACTAGTCTCCGATACCTCCCTGGATTTGTAAGAGGCTCCCCCTGTTCCGGTAAAGTTTTAATTAGGATTCATAAGAGAGTCTATAGGTCTGCAATCTAACATGTTAGTTTCTTCTAGAATATCCAATGCAATGCATACTTTCTCTAAGAAATAACAACTCCAGAGCTAGACTATGCGACTTCTATACCAAGAAAGTACTTGAGTAATCCCAAATCCTTAGTCTGAAAATGACTAAACAGATGTTGCTTCTGCTGATCAATACCATCCTGATCACTACCAGTGATAACAATATCATAGTAGACAAGATAAATGCATTACCCCTGTGATGAATGTCTATAGAAAACAGAATGATCTGACTCAGTTTGAATCATACCAAACTCTGGCAAGACAGCACTGAAGCAACCAAACCAAGCCCGTGGAGGTTGTTTCTGACCATACAGTGAGCAACGGAGTTTACGTACCAAACCAGACTCCCCCTGAGCAACAAAGCCAGGTGGTTGCTCCATATAGATTTCCTCCTCAAGCTGACCATGTAAAAAGGCATTGTTAATGTCCAACTGATGTAAGGGCTAGTGCCGTATAGTAGCCATAGATAGAAATAGTTGAACATAAGACATTTTTGCAATTTGAGAAAATGTATCACCATAGTCCAGCCCATAAATTTGAGTATATCCCTTTGCCACCAGATGGGCCTTGTAACGATCAGTTGTACTATCTGGACCAACCTTAACAGTATAAACCCAATGACCCCCAATAGTAGAATGACCAGGAGGCAAAGGAACCAAATCCCAAGTACCATTATCATGTAAAGCAGTCATCTCTTCTACCCTAGCTTGTCGCCACCTAGAATCTGAAAGTGCCTCACCAATAGTTTTAGGGACAGAAACAGAAGATAAAGAAGACACAAAAGCAAAATAGGGTGAAGACAAGAGATGATAACTAAGAAAAGTGTAAATGGGATGAGGGTTACGAGTAGACCATGTACCTTTCAAAGAGCAATAGGAAACTGATCAGCAACAGGTTAGGTCTTGGCTAATTGAGATGTTGTGGCTGGGTGTGAGTCAGAGATGTCATCTAGTGCAGAAGGAGCAGCGATGTCAGAAGTAGTATGTAGATCCAGAGAAGGAGAGGAGTTGATGTCTATAGGAGGTTGAGATGGAGGATGACGATGATACAGTTGCAGTGGTGCAGGAGGTAGAATAGTTTCATGTGACTGAATAGGCACAAGAGGAGGAACAAGAATTATTTCAGACATCGAGTGGCTCTCAGAAGAACAATAAGCAAAGAATGGAGATGTCTCAAAGAATGTAACATCAATAGAAATGAAGTAACACTGAGTAGTTGGAGAATAACACTTGTAACCTTTTTGAAGACGGGAGTAACCAAGGAAAATGCACTTGGTGGAACGTGCAAAGAGTTTATCCTGACCAGGGACAAAGTTATGGACAAAATAGGTGCAACCAAAAACTTAAAGAGGAAGAAGATATAACGGTTGACGAGGAAACATGATAGAATAAGGAATCTTGTACTGTAAAACAAAAGAAGGCATCCGGTTAATCAAGTGACATGCAGTGAGAATGGCATTAGCCCAAAAACGAAAGGGAGCCTGATGATGTAAGAGAAGGGTGCGGGCAGTTTTAACAAGATGTCTATTTTTGCGCTTAGCCACATACAAGCACATGAGGATTGATGAAGAATTCCTTTTGACAAAATAAAAGTATTAAAGGGAGCAGAAAAATATTCTCGAACATTATCACTGTGTAATACACGGATGGATGTATTAAATTGGGTCTGAATTTCAGCACAAAAAGATTCAAAGATAGAAAACAATTATGAACAACTTTTCATTGAAAACAACCAAGTGCAACGAGAGTAATAATCAATAAAGGTTACAAAATATTGAAGCCTAAAACTGAGTTGACATGACAACGACCCCAAACATCATAATGAACTAACTCAAATGAGGACGCAACCCGATTATTGACCCGCTTTGGAAACGAAGCTCGAGACTGTTTTCCAAGCTGATAGGACTCACAACTAAAAGATGAGAAACTAGATAGACTAGGAACAAGCTTCTGAAGCTTCACCAAACATGGACGACCCAAACGGTTGTAAAGGAGAGTTGGAAACTTGACAACAGTGCAAGCAACTGAAGGACTGATGTGATAAAGGCCTTGTGACTCACACTATGCGCCAATCATCTGTCTCATACCTCAGTCCTGAATAAGTATAGAATCACGGTCAATGATAATAGAACAATTCAAGGCATGTGTAAGTTTGCTAATAGAAACCAAATTAAATTGACAGTGATGAATATAAAGGATAGACTCCAAAGGCAACGAGGGAAGAGGACGAGCACAACCTACAACTTTAGCAACCGTTTTGGATCCATTAGCTAAAGTAACTGAAGGTAAAGAAGTGGCAGTAGCAAATTGTGGAAACATACGAGGGTTACTAGAAATATGGTTTGAAGCACCTGAATTAAGGACCCAAGGTCCTGAGAAAGATGACTGAGAAAGGCACGCAACCTAGTTACTAGTGTGGGCAACAGTGACTGAAGAGGCTGCAGGTGAAGAGGATTGCTTAAACATGAGGTACTTTTCATAATCAACACTAGTATGAGTTAAGGATGGCGGTGACTGGGCATCGGATGGAGAATCTTCAGAGTGAGCAACATTGGCTCGAGGAGGACAGTCATGTGGCCTTTAACATTCTCCTTCGTATTTCCCCAGTTATGACAATAATTACATTTAGGGTGGTTACTCCTATTACCCCCACGATCATCCTTTTGTTTACCTCGACGACTATCTTGAGCTTGAGAAGCTAAGACTGAATTCTCACTAGTAGAATCACTCGATATTGTAGGAATCAAGGAAACACGAAGAAGGCGAGCAAAAACATCATCCATAGTGGGCACAAAAGTCATCCATAGTGGCAAAGGTACAAAGCATAAAGAACTTATCCCTCTGAGCTAGATCTTCCAATGCAGTCTGACCCGCAGGTAAAAGAGAATTATACTTAGCTTTGATATATGCCATCCGACCAAGAAACTTTGGAAGTTCCATACCTTGCTGTCGCAAATTAATTAATTCAGACACATATGTGCTGGGTGTCGTTAGTGTAAAGAGTTTTCGCTTGATTCCAAAAGTCATAGCAATTTGTATAATTGGTATAAATTGGGCGAAGAGAAGGGTCAACTGATTGCCATGAGAGACTACACAACAAGGCATTAGCTCTTAGCCATGCTCCTTTGTCTGTTTTCTCATCTTCAGCCTTGGTGGTCAGATGATCTTTCAAGCCTTGACCCACACACCATAATTCAATGCTCTTGGACCAAGAGACATAATTAGAGCTTCCCATCAACTTATCCGTAGCAATTGTTGGAGACGAAAATAACATGCTCGAAAAAGGACCCGACTTATTTGATGAATCAGCACCCAACATGTTTGGATCAAAGGCAGCTCCAAGAAGGATCCAAAGTAAGTGAAAAGTGCAAAAAATGGCACAAAACAAGTGCGGAAATTGACTGGAATGATCACGGCGGCACGTGCGGCGGTGGACGTGAGCCGGATTTTAGGGATAGGACAACCATGATCTTCTGATTCCAATGGTATGGTCGGTGACTTCAACCGGTCACTGGTTTGGCAGGGTTGAGCTCCGAAAGGTGAGACAACAATAGTGGACTCTGACAGAGCATGGCGGCAATTCTGACAACAACACTCTGGAGTTAGGTCGACGGAAGGATCCTGAACACGGTGGTGTGGTCAGGTTTTCCAACAGCTACTAGAGAAAACGGACAAACCTAAGCTGACGTCGGAGGAAGAGAGAGAAAAACCCAAAAAAAAAAGGTTTTCTGGCCGTCGGTGAGAGAGAGAATTTTAGGGTTTTCTCAACCTAGCTCTGATACCTTGTAAAATTTAGAGAAAGAGAGAAAACCTTGGAGGAAAAATATTGTTCTGTCTTATTTTACTAGGCTCATGGTAGACCGTGACAAACTAAAGCCTAGTGTTAAACCTAACTAATACAAAATAAGCTATATATACAATATATACAATTCAACATCTTGTATGAACTTTTTTTTTTATTTAAAGTATGGTGTTATTTTATGGTCTCAATCTACTCATTTAGTATCTCTCTCTTTTTCAGCAATTTTGCACTTTTCTTTAGATTGCTTTTTATAGTTTTCAAGTGAAAGTTGGACAAGATAACCAGTTGCACACTATAATTTTTACTTCCCTTTTTATGTGTAACCATAACTCTCATATCCTTCATACTTTAATAGTTATTTAAGAATTTGGAGAAAAATTTTGCGTTTTGTTCATGTTTTTTTTTTCCCGTCATTGATATGTTTTTCTATTAGTGTACAGGCTGTTTTCAGCTCGTCTGTTTTGGCTGAGATGACTAGATCGGATAGCACATCCACAATATCAGTTTTAAGTGGTGAAAATCTATCAGCCGAGTTAGCTAATGAACTCATGGCCATCCAGGTAACAAAACAAAAAGTCTATTTATTTGTAGTTGTTGTAGTGGCAGTATTTGTTCTTGCATTGGTCTTTCATGTTTGATCAACTTCTTAAACCATAATTCTGAAGTTAAGTGAAGAGAAAATATATAACTGAAGTTCTATATTCTTGGCATGCTGTAAGGAATTCTTATAGCTCGGTGTGCTCCTTGCATCCGTTTGCAATGTTCTGCTGGTGGTTTCAGATGAAGTTCAGGATGATAACATGTGGCGTTTATTGTCTACGGTATGATGTCTTACCTGACTTCTTTTCATAGTACTGCTCGAGAGCTTTTGTTTCAAAAACAATTTAAAGGAATTTAATAGTAGTAATCCATGTAGGTGGTATTTAAGCTTCCAAACGAATAGTTCAATGGAAGTTAGTGGTAGTATTCCATGGAACGGTACCTAATCTTGCTAAGGAAAGAATTTTTTGCATGACCAAAGGACACTTGGACTTTGATTGACTGTTTTGTTTGGTCAATATGTAATAAAAAATTGCTTTTTGGAACATTTGCAAGACTGATTTCTACGGCAATTGAGGCATTTTGTTACATGTGTGTTAGATGTATCATCGATTTTTGCATGGATTCGGTATTCCAAAGTTATAATATGTTTTCCCTAAGCTAATCAACTATTTGGTTTGCAGAGTTATGATAGCAAGGTGACTTATTTTGTTTCTGTTTTTTCTATGAATTTGTTGGAATTCAAATCATTGGTGTGAAACCTGAGATAATCAGTTTTTACTAGACTTCTGATATGGAAACTGACTTCTATATATTTCTTTAATTTCTATTTATCTTTTGTCTCCAACATCTTGTACCTCCCTCTGTTCTTTCTTTTTATTTGTTCTTTCTTTTTATTTTAATTCTCTTGGTGGGCAGTTGTCAGAATACAGCCATGTGGAACCATATAATTTTTACTTTCATTTAAACTGAATTTGTCTAATTGTTTGCGCTTCAAAAGCATGTACTTCCTAAGCTTCAATTTTTGAGCCCATTGATTTCAAAATGTACAAGATATTTTACAGTATAGAACATATCCTTAAGAATCTCACGCAATCTTGCAAATGCAGACCTGGATTATCTCCACACTCAACAGATTGCTGATAGTAGTTAGTTAGCTAATGGTTTCAGAGGATGTGTCTTGTGATCTCTTTCAGGCTAATGAAATTACTTTTATGTTATGCTCATTTAATTTTTCTTCTCCTTGGTGATGTAATTTTGTAATCCATAGATGTTTTCTCTTTTTTTGTATGTGCAGGTTGACCTGTTGAAACATGGCATACCTGATCCTTCTTTACTAACCACTTCACATTTTCAGAGCTCTACCATTGGATTTGAAAAAGAAAACAAAGATCAAAATTTCAATGGTGAAGAATATATTGCTACTATGGTCTTTGTGCATACCAAGTGAGTAGTCCTTTTGCATTGTATGAACGCATTGCCCCTTGGTGTGGAAAAAACACTTGCTAATAAAGGAGATTAACGATAGTAGTTGAAGATAATTAATGGGCTGTTTCCCCGCTACATGTGATACTTCTTACTTTTCATGCCTTTCATTATATACTACTATTGGCTCGAAATATTCAAGCATATATTTTATTTCGGCAAAGGTTAAGTTAGGGTTTCCCTGTACGGAATGGCCATGATGACCCATTGCCTAAGAAGCCAGATTTTTATATTTAATTATTTGCATCCTTGTTTCCTGTTTACTACGTTATTTTGCATAAAGAAGTGAGAACTTATAACAACTTATATTCCTGTATTTTAAGGCTCCAAGATCAAAATCTTACTCCCCGGTGCTTTATGCAACTAAGGAAGTTGCTGGAAGGGTATTTTGGCTCCTCCTCATTCATCAGAGCAAAACCTTGGAACATTGCTAAAGATCTCTCTCTGTCCTCAGTAACTACTGTAGAGGATGATGTTACTGATTCGACCTCACGGAATCTATTTCTAATCCCATACAATAACAATGACAATTCACCAAGATCTCAGTACGAAAGCTACATCTCTGCCCTGTGGAAACTGCGAGATCAGGTCTGTTTTTGGAACATCAATTAGTTAATCTACAATTGAGTTCCAACAAATTTTGAATGTTATTTCTCACCGTCGAGAAACTGCTTAATTTGGAAGTGACTTTAGTTTCTTCTCTATTCTCAGGTTTTATCCTTGAATTGCTCTTCCTTCGCAAGAAATGTTTCAGAACGTGACTGGTTAAAGAACTCTGCAAAGATATGGGAGTTAGTTAAAAACTCTTCAATCATTGCTGACTACGGTCGATCACTTCAAAGCTCAGGACTCTTTAGGAGGTAGATTGCTCCTATTCCTATGTAATAGTTGAGCGTATCGAGAGGCAATATATATCGTTATGCGAGCTCCTTTGCTCCTTATGGATGCTTTAACTGCACTATTATGTTTTGGACCAAGAATGAAATGTTGTTGATCTCTAGAATCCGTTGGCTTAGTGGTTGCTTAAGAACCATTGCTTGTTGATGTCTTAATCCATCCTACGTTTCATGCCCTTTTGTGGGACAAGGTCATATTTTGGCTTTGCTCTTTTAGCTTTGCACGCACTTGATTTGGCTTTTATTAGGCTAAAATTCACAATTGACTAGGTCAGAGAATTTTTTCACTTTTTGGGTTCTCACGATTATAATATACGCATACTATTATAAGAATGAAAGACACATCTCTGAAGTCAATGTATTTCAATTTAAATTACTGGCATGGCGAGCGGAGGTTAAGTCTTTGTTAAAAACAATAAGTCATATTGCATTATTTTTAAACGTGACAGTCATATCTCAGTAAATTAAGTGAACATTAATAAATTATATATGTAATATGTGTCTGATTTATCGATTATCTTATTTATAATTATTATTTATATTAAAAGTATTATAATATTAGGTTCATTATATTTTACTTTTGAAACTGTACTTGATTTTTTAACACTTATTAAAACTAACAAAAGTATCAATAAAATATGTACACTTCTTGTTGGATCCCGTTTTCGGAATCCAACCTTTTAACAAAAAACCATCATACTTGAACGTGGTTCCTTGAAATTTCTTCTGTCTCTGATACCAAAATATGTTGGATCCCGTTTTCGGAGCCCAACTCCTTCTGCCAATAAAACGTGTGCGTGCTATTGCTCGTTATGCCCGTGAAGATAATTCAATGAAATTACGACGCTAAAAGTCTCATACTATTTCTATGTTCCTTTTTCCATAGCACATACTACATATAAATAGCAACAATTTGTAGTCACGATTAATCATCTCAAATCGATATCTTTCTCAAGTACTTATATCTTAACTTAAACATATCCATACACAAATTCATTGTTCCGCTCATCATCATCCATACATAATTCATAATCTATAAATCATCAAAAGAATAGAATTCAAAAGTTCTAATGGCATTCCAAGCCACAATACAACAATGCCTCAAAATTCCAAAAGACATAAATCACTTGAACTCATAATCCTTAACATGCGAAAAATCCTCGTAATTTACAAAAATAACTCAAAATACAACATAAACAAAATTGGAAGTGATGCCTTGACTCGCTTTCACTCCAACTCTTGCTCAAATACCTAAAGGTGTGGAGGAAAGGGGGTGAGCTTGAAAGCTCGTGGGTAACAAGTTTATAACAAAGAATAAGCAAAACCGTTGAAATGTTCATTTGTTATAAAAACTCATAATGAATGCATAAAACGCTTCGTTCTTAAATTTTCAGTCAAATTTGCAATTCGACCACAAAACTCACAGTTACAAAGATCATCACATAACATTCAAATATGCACCATTCATAACTAAACAAAGTTGCAATGCATAAACAAATGGCTCGAGAGTTCCGTGGAATAAAACTGATAAACCGAAGTTTATACCGTGAACAAAACGAGTTCGATTTCCCAGGATCTCGTGGCCTCAAGCAGGCAGCCGGGAGAAGGCTATATGTCGACGTGCACGTGACTAACGAAACGTTCCTCTCTCGCCCAAACAGAAGCACATAATCATGCTCAAATCAATTTATCGAGTGCTCATACTTTTGAGTTTTTCTATCATTTCAATCATACCAAATGCCATGACATAACGGCCTGACGTGATCATAATTCACAAATGTCAATGCATTTCAATAATCACAACAATTCAAATATATACACATAAGCAAATTCTTTAAATCATTCAAAAGCAATAAATGAAGTAATTGAAATCATTTAATCATTTTTATTCCAAAAACTAACTTTTATTTCTTGATTTCGAAAAGAAAAGGAAGCTTTAGCGGCTCATTACTCAATCATAAACATGAAACCCACCTTACAAATCCTTGCTCAAAGACTTGCCCGAAGGTGCCTCCTACTTGCTCCTCTTGCCATCCTTGATTTCCTTTATCATGTCAAATACAAAATTCCCATTCAATAGGAATACAATTTGAGGATCCATACATTGCATATTCACTAAGATAAATTCTAA
>JANIHZ010000006.1:31613685-31626351 GCA_027478365.1 Erythroxylum rufum | reverse complement strand
ACGAATTAAGAGTCAAAAAGTACATTAAAAGCTATGAAAATGTAGCCAATTTATATGATAAACTTTGGTTCAATCACATCCATTGTATTTTGTATTTTTGTGTTAATCCTTTGATTATCATGTTTTGTTGTAATTAAAGTTATGTTTGAACTTCTTTTGATTTAGCAACGGGTTTAGAACTGAAGAGTTCCCAATGAGTGTGTGCTTATGTCCTTAAACTTGCTCAAATCCAAAAATTTAAGTCTTTCATAGGTGTACGAATTGTGTTCAAACTTCAGGAGGAAATCTGAACTAATCTAGGTGGAATTAGACAAAGTTGTCTTCTAGAAAGTTGTAGGTCTTTCTTTTATCTTTCCAACTGTATATATTATGAAATTTTTGGACATCTGAGTTAAAAGTTATGGTCCTTATAAGAGAAGATGTTCAAGAGTAAAGTCATATCGTCTGTGATGACGTCATATCATTTGTAAAGTCATAACATCTATGATGACGTCATATCATCTGTAAAGTTGTATCGTCTATGATGACGTCATATCTTCTATAGTTGACTTTCTGCTTCTTCTTATGTTGACCGAAACTTCATCTCCTGTTCACTATCATCTAGTCCAATTTTGTCCATCTAGATGATAGAATCTGTCTTTGAGTCATGAAAGTTGTAGATCTTGAAGTCGTCTTTCAAACCATCCAAATAATACCTTAATCTAATGTCTATCGGGAACGTTATGGCAATTTTCCCAATCTTATATTGTCTGATGACGTCATATCGTCTGTTGATGATGTCATATCGTCTGGTCCTATTTTTGACCCTGTAGATGATCTAATTTGTCTTTGAGTTCTTTATGAAAGTAGTAGATCTTGAATTCCTCTTTCAAACCATCCAAAGAACACCTTAATCCGATGTCTACAGGGAAAGTTTCCCAATCTTGTATCGTCTGATGATGTCGTATCGTCTATTGATGATGTCATATCGTCTGGTCCAATTCTTGACCCTGTAGATGATCGATTTTGTCTTTGAGGTCTTCATAAAAGTTGTAGATCTTGATGTTCTCTTTCAAGCCATCTAAATAACACCTTAATCCGATGTCTATAGGGTAGGTTATAGCAATTTTCCCAATCTTATATCGTCTAATGATGTCATATCATCTATTGATGATGTTATATCGTCTGGTCATATTTTTGACCCTGTATATGATTGACTTTGTCTTCAAGGTCTTCATGAAAGTTGTGAATCTTGAAGTCCTCTTTCAAATCATCCAAAGAACTCCTTAATCTGATACCTATAGAGAGAGTTATGCTAATTTCCCCATGACAGGTTCGTTATGGTTAGGGACAAGTACTGTTTCTGTTAGATGTCTTCGAATGCTGAGCTCTGGAAGCAGGGTCTAGCAGTCATCCTTTTTTACACTTAGTAGTTTATAAATGCTTGTGATAAACCCCTAAAACCTATTTTACCCACCTTCACTTAGCCACATTACAACCCGAAATAAAGCCCTTTTAATCTATCCTAGGGTGTAATCATTATGGAGACGAATTAGTGTATTAGCAAGCCTATGATAGTGTGGTTTTCTAGCACTTTAAAAGATCTAGTTAACGTAAGATTTGGTGGTTTTAGTGGTTAATGGAGCTTGTTTGTTGAAATTTCTGCCATTGTTATTTTCCTTTGCACCACTAACACATATGGGAGTAGAGCTAACTACTTTTCCTTTTTCACTTATCACTTTTTTATTATTTCCCATTCTTTTATAATACCATGACCTCTCATTAATCAACATCTTAGCCTTATAGCCAAAATTCCTTACATCATGAACATTCAAGGCCATTTGAATCCCAATTTTATCCCAAAATTTTGGCTTCACACCCTTAAGTATTGAGTAGTTTATTGTGTTTCAATTTTTTCTAAATTATTTTGACCTACCAATCTTAGAAACTTAGTAGTATACTTATGAATAGTCTTACTCCCTTTAATACAACTGTGATAAATGTCAAAAAAATATTATCATAATCCAAAGGCAAAAATTATCTCCTTAATAGTTGCTTCATCCTTGCCTAAGTAGACACTAGAGCTCACCCCTCTTTTTGTCTGTTCTCCTTTAATTGATTCCACCAAACATCAACTCCTCCTTTAAGTCGATAAGTAACTAACTTTACCTTCTTCTCATCTAGAATTTCAATATAATCAAAGAAGTCTTCTACTTCTTCTAACCAATATAAAAAGGTTTTTATATCAAGATCACTACTAAAAGATAAAATATTTACCTTTAGTTTGTACTCATGATCACCCCCACTTTGTCTACGAGGATCTCCTCTCCGGATGGCTTTCTTATCAGATCTAGAATTATTAACTCTTATAAAAGGTGCTAGAATTTGAGGTTGTCCATGCCACCTATTTTCTCAAATCTCTAGTTAATTTTGCCTCATATTTATATATGTAATTATCTTATGATTGTAGCCAACAACTATTCAATATTACAAATAGCTATCTCATGTTCTTCAATTCTTCTTCAAACAACAGGTAATCCTTGAAGGCCGTTATTAGGATTTTTTTTCCATTGTCAAAAAGAACAATTTTTGTGAGTCAATGCTCTAATACCACCTGACGCAACGAAAAGAATGAAGAAACGCAATTCCAATCTAAGAATTGTATAATAAAAATTCTCAAAGAGAAAAAAAACTTTATTGATAGAGAGTTATATTAATCTCTCTCAAAAGTTATTTAAATAAGTTTCCTTAAACCCTAATTTAGCTTAGGAAGAGTTCAAGATGAAATAGGAAAGTGTAATTCATCTTAGGAAGAGCTCTAGATAAATTAGAATGCTTCCAATTCATCTTTAAAATATTTCTAGATAAAATAGGAAAGGAATCAAAGAGATTGACTAAAATAGGAAATAACAAACAAATAAAATAAAATAGGAAATTGTTCAAAATCTAGAAAAGAAGGATGTTGATTAAGGCATGATCACTTTTTATTCAATATCCTATTTTACCCAAAGAGAAAGGAAAGTAGAGAGGAATGTTGGATAAGAAGTGATCACATGCTAGTGAATGTCCCTATCTATTAAAGAATTAAAATGCCTCATCACACTACAAACTCCTTGTTGTATAATGAATGGCTTATTGCATAATTCTAATAAGATATCTATTCTAAGTGTCTTGACCTATCTTCTAACACACTTTTTAACTATTGTCTTCCACTTCTTGAAATTTTCAAACACTTCATCCTTTTGTTTTAGAAAATACACTAATATTTTTCTCGAGTAATCATCATTGAATGTGAAAATAATTTTATCCTCCAAGGGATTATATTAAAGGTTAACCCTATAAATGAGTGAATATAATCAAGGATACTAGTGGAAGTGTGGTTACTATATCTAAACTTAACCTTGCACTTCTTGCTAATAACATAATACTTGTAGAACTTCATTTTTCTAGTCATAAATTCATCTAATAACCCTTTTGTTACTTAATATATCAAGTTCTTACTCACTAATGTGACCTAGTTTGTGATGTCACCACTTTGAATTATCATCATTTTGCCCTTATGATCATAGCCATCAATCTTATTACTATCTATTCTATTAAGACATATATGCAATACTATAATTTTTCTTTCATCACAGTTAACGCACCCTTTACTACCTTAAGCTACCTATCACCACCAAAAAGCTTATATTCTTAACTATAAAGACTTTTTATGAAAATAATTTCCTTGGTGTCGTGTTTGGTAACCGGTAATAAAAAGGTCGGAATAGGAATACAACCTACATTTATAACTTTTAGTTGTTTGGTTACCGGTAACAAATAAAATAAGGAATGACATACTGGAAAAGTCTTAAATAATCCTGGATTTTTATTCCTAAGGGTAGGCGTGGGTATATGCTGGAACGAAAAATAGGAAATAAATTCACCCAAAAAAATAGAAATAAGAAATTAAAGATATTATTAGAATATTATCAAGTTATTATTGAAATATTATCAAGATATTGATGTTTATTAGAATATTATCGCCAAAATCATTTTTTATATTAATTTCTTTAATAATTATTTTATTTTATTTCATAATTATTTAAAATTAATAATTTTATAAATTATTGAAAAAAAATTTATTGATAATTTTTAACAAATATTATACAAGAGACTAAAATAAATTTATTGAGTTAAAAATAATTTATTTTTAAGTTTTATCTAATACGTAATTATTATTAGTGATAAAAATACATTACCATTAACAATTAAATAAGTTTTTATTTTTATTTGAAAGAAAAATAAAACAAGAAAATATAATATAAAAACTGAAAATTAAAACAAAAAAAATATAAGTTGAACTAAATGAACCTTAAGTATCAATTGACCTAATTTAACTCTCAGAGCATAAATCATGACATAACCCAAAATACAATAACAACCTTTGCAATCATATAAGTTAAATTTATTTGAAAATATAATAAAATGATGTTGATAGACTAAAAAAAAACCAACCTACAAATAAAAAGAGCCCAAAATACGAAAACCCGGCAAATATGTAGCCAAAATATTCCTGGATGGCGGAATCAAAATGTAGAGGATGAACATGTTGGGAGTGAATAATGGACATGATGAAAAGACATGGCTAAATGAGCTTGAAGTTAGAAAGTTACAAGAGAGAAGCTAGGCTAAGGTTAAGAGAACAGTGACAAAAAGTTATCTAGAACGTGAGAAGTGAAGAAAAAAACTACCTAAAATTAAGAAGATTATGTAAATTCACCATGATACGAGAGATGACTACACAAACTCTAGAAAAGACAACCTCAAATGCAATCAAAATACCTTGTATTATTTTTTCAGTTTTCTTTACATTGTGTATTCATTTTCATTATCCTAAATTTCCTTCAAAACTTGTACTATCCCTTTGTTTAAATTAAATTATTTCTTAATTTAACATATTTTAGCATATTGGTAGCTTAAAATTGTTTTTTCTAAGTTTTTCAAAGCCTACTTATTTTTTCGATAAGAAATTAGGTATAAATTATGAGAGAATTCCTTCATAGCACGCTTGAGTTCCAGATTCACACCAATAATTTGGCTCAAACCTGAATCCCACATATTGAAACTAATAGTTTGGCACGCTGGATAGGACCCAATGCTGCGTAAAAGGAATAGAAAAGAAATTTTTACGCTTCCATCTTTGGATGAAGAAGTCTTTGCTTCAATAAGGAATGAAGTTTTTGTATCCCGAATGATTGAGAATCTTGAGAAGGCAACCTCGTCTTTTGGTAACTCTCTTGCTGGCAAGAATCCAAACTTACTTTAATGAAATGGAATTTTTTGCACAAACAAAGTTCCAGAATTGAAATCTAACTTAGCCTTAGTTAAGGTAATTAAGATATTGATAGAGAAGGTTAACAAATTTTTTACTGCTTTAGTACAGATTGCTAGGCAGAATTCTTTTGCTTTAGCAAAGTAAATATCCAAAGGATTTTAGGGGTGTCCTACTCCAAACATGATGGAATTTAGAGAGCGTAGTTGTCTTCCTACTGCATCTTTTATAGGTAAAAGATACATTTATCCTCGTAAGAGAGAGGATGTTCTTGTGGCACCTTTGCACATTAATCCTGGAAATGGAAATGGTCAATAGGCAGTCAAGCCCCATGCTCTTGGCAGGCAAGGATTTTGTGTGGAAGTTAAAGCTAATGGACCACAATACGGTCTAAGAGGTAACATTATAACTGTGAACTATAGTCATATAATTCCCCCTCCCCTATGCAAATAAAACTAAAAATCAATATGAAGCTGTTAAAAAAATAGTTTAAAAATTATATGCACCTAGTTTAAGATAGCTTGGTTGTTGAAATTCTATAAGCCTTATCTAGAACATATCGACCACGAGAATCCTTATCCTATGTGTAACACATCACTACCATAGAGCATATACCTGAACATCCAGAGGATATTCAAGAACATACCCTATAAGAATGGTATGTTAGAGCAATCATATTCACTATTATGGCATCATACAGAACATAAGTGATCATAAGTTCAACATTTCTCATTTCATTTCACAAACATGATTTACATTGTCATTACAACTCATAATCCATATATGTACATTATAAAAACATCTCAGAGTTTTTTGTTCTTTACAAAATATCTAACATAAAATGAGATGCTAACAGATATAATCTATCTAAACTCCTTAGACATCAGCTGACCAGACCTTTGAGTCATTCCTGATTCCAAAATTGACAATACTAGACTGCTCCTAGATTGCCTTAGAAGCTAGGTCTCCTCAGTACCTAAAAAATAACATTATAATTTTGATGAGTTTTGCGAACTTGATAAGTGAACCATCATTGATGTGCTCACTTGAGTCAAAATACAATATCATAAGTATACAACTAATTTCATAAGTATATCACATTATCTTGAATCAATTCCCATGTAGTTTTGTATACCAAATCACACTATACATGATATCTCAATAAGCACATTATAATACAAACATGCCATATAATGTTTTCAGAACAATCCAATCTTTCACCTCAATCATTCATATCATCAACATGTATACAAGTATTGCATATCACTATATCAACACAATTTAGTACTTTTTTTCATAAACATTCACATGTACACAAACATAGCATAACATTATATAACTCAATTTAGTCATTCTTTACAATGTTTCACATGATACATGTAAAGATATATATGCAATGCGACTCCACTTTCATTTTTATTTTGTTGTGACCGAGTGCCTATTTAACTGTCCCGTATCCATTGTAAATACCTTACTCATTTTAGATACTATCCCGTACCTATTTTAAGTACCGAGCTCATTAATCATTGAGCCCGTGACTCTATGTGCACATTTATGAGCTTTAAGCTCTTTTTTCACATTGGACACTTCGGTCACAACTTCTTTATCTGATCATGCATATCAAAGTAATGAAAATGCATCAAATCATATATTATGCTATCAATAACTCTCATTCAGTGTGCAAAGTCATATATCCCATTAATCGGATCTAAGTCCGGCATTCAACATATAGTTGAGAACATAATTTCCATATTCATATTCAATTTGCAAATATTTCCAATATAAACCCGAATATCAAACTCCTCGAACATTTGATGGTCCAGAATTATCACAATCATATCAGTAGCAGTTCAATATCTAACAGTTAATTAAAAACAATTCAAATATAGTGAGTAAACATCTCGATTAACTCACATAATTCAAATAGAAGCACATATATAATTGAGCTTACACATCTAGTTCAACTCACAATATGTTCCAGATAGCTATTGCCTTGATGAGCCGGCAATGTCTAGAAGTTGTTAGTCAATTTTTGCTTCTAAATCATGCAATACACACATATGTACACATTACTAACTTGTTTAATTAAATAAGTACTTAATCATACATATGTATATGTGTTATGTTTAATGTATGCTCAATTGACTATCCTGGGTATGTAACCTTAATCAACAATCGTGACCATTCATTCATCATAACTTGTATATAACTTGTTTGCCATTAGGTTTATGCCTTGAGTAAACTTGATTACTTTTAATTCATCATTCATACATTCATCAATCTTTTACTAGCATTACACACTCTCACAATTTCCTCAATTCTTAATCAATTATACCTATTTCACCTTACTCATATTCTTTGGATCTCATTTGCATTCATAAGCACATCATTATACTATTAACAACTCATACTTCCTAAATTCATGTACATTAACAATCCATTCCTTAAATTATAACATCATTTAATAACCTAATCTTATCCAATACTTAACCAATTAGTCCAACATCAAACTAGGTTCATTTCAGGCCTTAATCAAGTTCAAATACATCAATGTATAGTGATTTATCATCATGTGGTTCAATAAGAACGTAAAATAGAAATTTTCCTCTCAAAGCATTAGCTAGGATCGTGGGATACCTTCCCACGATCGTGATAGAAGCTAATGCATCTGCCCACGGTCGTGGGATGAGTGCCACAATCATGGACTACTCATTTTCCTACGATTTTCCAAATTCATTCACCTTCATTCCAATTTCAAAACACCTTCATAATAGTCTCTAAATTATGCCTCAAGTATACCTTAATTATATGTCAATTCCACACCAATTTCATCTCCAATTCTAACTCAAATTCATTCATTTGGTAGCTTACAATTTATGGTCTTTCATGCATCAAAATCAAAACAACAAATTTCATTCACTAACATTCATATAATCTTAATTACTCTAAATTCAAGAACACTTCACCTGCATCTTTCTTTCATCGAAATTCCCCTTCATTATACCTCAAATCCTAATCTAATTCATCCATAAAACAATCCATAACCTACTGTTCATACATCAAGAACACAACATAAAAGTATCTAAGTTCATACAGAAATTTCCAGCAAAATTTATCATCAATATCATGTACAATCCATCCCAATTTCATCTTCCTAAATTCTCTATTATAACATGCTACAAATACCAATCTTTTACTTACTTGTCTAGCTTAAAGATCAAGCTAATTCAGCTTTCCAAGCATGCAAAATCATCACACATTCAAGGTGGGATTTGGATGGATTTCGACTAGGATCAAAGGCTATAACAAGAACAACTATGTTCTGATTCTTTACCTAACTTTGTGAGGGTAAAAGCATGGATTATTGGTGTAGAAATTGGACATAAACATAGAAAAAACACAGAGATGTAGGGGTGAAAGACTTTCTGTGGTGTAAGAAGAAGAAAGACGAAAAAAATGAGCAAAACTAAAATCACTTCTGCAGAAAGTTGACACCTTAGATACTAGGTGTCTCCATAATACTATGACATATGTCCCTAAGCATGTTATCCATTTGTCCTGCATATTTGTTGCCAAATGTCACCATTAAGCTAGGCCATTTGTCTCCCACTCATTGCTGCCATTTGTCAATTAATTATCTATGCTATTTGTCACTTAATTTTACATGCCAAATGTCACTAATTTATAGGCTTAGTCATCTTAATTGTCCATGTATCAATTTGTCTTACCACTTGGCATTTTTTCCAGACCAAATGTATATTTTAATTCATCAAATTTTCCAATTTTACCAAATTAATTCCAAATTTACTACTTGTAATCAATTAAACCAAAATGCAAGGTATAAACAATACACAATTCACATCCTGATCATTTTAAACCTTTCATACCTCGAAATGAGTCAATTGAATGCATATACATTCTTTGCAATGTGTACTAAATCATAATTCATGTGTGTATGCTATCATTATGTATGTGAATGAAATGCAATTCATGAATTTTCAATGATATAATTTCTATGCAATAGTCTAGGGTTCTAATCCCTCAACCGGTTATTACATTAGGAATTTATTATTTGGTAGTTAGCGACAGGTTATCAATATCAAGCACTTTGGATTATATAAGAAGGTTCCTTATAGTATCTGACACCTGTGTTCTCCATAACCAGGATGTAGAGACATAAGAGCACTTATGTTTTTAGATGTCGATATAAATAAAGCATATGGAACATGATTAGGGGACTATGTTACATCCATATTCCTACCTTAAGTTGGAAAATACTTCTAGCTTGGTGATGTAGACATCATAAAATGAAGGAAGTAGATTGGGTGGTGCTCAAACCAACACTAAGTAATAGTATATAAGGTATCTAGTTAGAAAGGAATTATATAATCTTCTATAAGGTTTCTGTCCAACACGAGAAGCTTACTAACAATATTGTGAACCTTAGAAGGGAACAATTGATAACTTATTAGTGGACTCACGAGTAATTTATATTTAATTTAATTCCTAAAATTAGAAATGTAAAGTTATAAACTCTCAACTAGATGCTTGGAATAAGAGACACTACAAGTCAGGAATTGCAATCTATGATTGGTCAACTATGACATTTGTTTTAGTATGATAACTAGTGGATATTAGATGCTTTACATAAGGTTGTAAAGTTGAATTCGATTAGCTATAAATTACTAAATAATGCAAAATTAAAATAGATAATTCAAGGGAATAAATGGAAGTGTAACTTCAAAGATTCTCTCTAATTAGAGAAACTTTCCAAGATATAATATAAATTAAATGAGCACTAATTCCACAATTTGAATAAGGCATAATACTAGAAACTTTTTTAAAAAAATCTTCCCTGGAATTCCTTACGAAACATTATAAAAGACTCAATTATGCATATTAGGGTGGACAAAGACAAATCTTTATTAGTATGGATTAGGTGGTTTATACTAGGTTGTATAATTAAATTCAATCAAAAGTATGATACCAAGTAATGCAAAAGCAAAAGAGATAATTTAAGGTAATCAACGACAGTGTAACTTGAGAGGATGCTCTATAATTTGATAAAACTTGCATATATACAATCCAAATGAAATTATGCATAATTCCATAATTTGTTAAAGGTATAATGCTAGAATCTTTACAAATAATTGTTGTATGGAGTTCCTTAAGAAACATTATTAGAGAATCAATTAGGCATATTTGGTTTCGTTAAAGTAAAACTTACCAAAAAAAATCTTTCAAACGATGTCTAGGAATTAATAATATACTAAAAAGACAATATCAAAGAGGGGATAAATCTTACTTGTGAATTATGCAATTTGGGAGTTAAATCAATTTCACATATCTTCTATAGATGCCAATCCTCATCAACTTTATGGAGATAAGTTCAAGCTAGATGCAACACTCTATGTTTAAAGATAGAATGGAAATGGATCTTAGAATGGATAATGACAAATATAATGGGTAAGGACAAATCTTAACTGGTGTGGATTAGGTTTTTTACACAAGGTTGTAGAGCTAAATTTGATTAGACATATGATTAGAAAACAAAAAAAGTAAAAAAGATAATTTAAGACAATCAATGACAAAGTAACTTGAGAGTATTCTTTATAGTTAGAGAAAACTTGTTTAGATATAATATAAATGATACGAACCCTGATTCAATAATTTGATTAAAGCATAAAACTAAAAACTTTATAAAGAAGTCTTAATTGGAATTCCTTAGGAAACACTATCAAAGAATCAATTAGGAATATTTAGTTTCATAAAAGTACACTTTACTAAAAACATATTTCATATTATGGCTATAAGCTAAGAATACATTAAAGCAAAAAGACAAGGTTTAGGGCGGGAGATCTTAGTTGTGAATTATATTAGTTGAGTTAAAATCACATCTCTTTTATGGATACCAATTCTCAACGACCTTATGTAGACAAGTGCAAGATAGATGCAACACTTTATGTTTAGAGATTAATGGAAAAAGTGTTGGGAAATTGAGGTGAAGTCTAATCTCACCACAACAGAATAATAATGAAACTTCTTTTTTTTTTTTTCCCCCGAAGTTAAGATCAGTTTAATTCTATAAAATGATTAACTTATAAGTCTATAAAGAATAAATCATAATTCTTATGAAGTTTGATCCTTTTCTTGTCTTTTCTCCCGAATTATTTCTAAATCCGACTTATCTCAACAACTGTAGCTGTATAAGTCTCCAACCTTTAACAGTATCTATAAAACAAGTTGACAGAACTTTATAACTGTGTAGAGAGGGTTAGGTAAGAAGTGTTAGCTCCTTTAGAGCCTAAGTCTATTTATAATATTTTTGGCCATTTTAGTAATTTAGTTTAAATAAAGTTTTAATTTCAATTAAAAGTTAATTAGAATTACAATTAATTCTAATTACATACCAATTATGCCCAAATAAGATCTAATATTTTATATTGGCTTTATTTATTGATTATCTCATATTTAATAATAAAATTTCTCAAACTTTACAATCTAATATAACTTTATTAAAACACATTTTTTCTTTTCAAATCGCTCTTTGTGTGTGATCTATTAGGTTCCCAAATATATTAGAAATGGATAAAATTTCAACCCTAAATTATATATACAATTAGACAAATTAAACTCCTTTAATTCATCTCTAATTCCCCAATTATATAATTTATATCTATAGATCAAAATTGGCGTTTAACAATACATCATGACCACCCAGATATTTAAAAATGTCAAAATAATTTTGACTAACCCTACTGTGCATTATTTTTTTGTATAATTTAATCATTTCATCATATTAGACAGAGAACATGAAATTAATGTCTACTCTATTTGAGTCAAATCATGTTAGTTCCCCATCATAAGTGATTGATCTAATTAATGACATTTGAAAACTATTTTTAAAGTATTATTCCACTTTAGCCAAGGATTTTTTGAATTAATACTAATCGAGAATAACAAAACATTCTTTATAATTACTTTAGGATGATTCTATATTGATTACTCAACTATTTATATAAGATTTAGGCTATATCTAATGATTATTGACTAAATTACCCTTGACTAGAATAGAAATCTCTATGTGAGATATTTTGGTGATCTCAAATTAAAGAATCATTTATACAATAATCATAATGAGAATTTTCATAGATATATAAGTAATGTTTTAAATGGAATTCTCATATGGGGTCAGTTTAGTGAACTTCTTCTCTAATAAGTGTTGGGAATCGTATCCCCAGATGGGAAATCCCGGTGCATGCATCACATGCATGTGGTGCGGAATAACAACAAAATTTGTTCCGGGACCTTCCCTGAACCCAGGATCTTGTGTCGGAACAGGAATCAAACCACAACGACCAAAGGAGACCGTC
>JANIHZ010000006.1:31574964-31591091 GCA_027478365.1 Erythroxylum rufum | reverse complement strand
AATTCATAAAAACACACCAAATTAATGAAAATGCCTTTCTTTATTTATTCATAAAGTCTGTACTTATGAACAAAATGTACTAAAGGGGATTGCCTTTAGGACACTACTCTAACAATAAGTACTTAAACATTTGTTTAAATATCTCCATACTTTAACTTATGAAATCGATTATTCCCTTATAAGAAAGAAATATAGTGCGTGTTAGTCTTTTTTCACTTTATTAATATCCATTCTTAATAGAGCAATGCCTAGGAACAATTCAAAAATAATATATAAATATAATATGGAACTCATAATTAGGATTTCATCATAATTTCATTTTGCAATGTATACTTATCTCAAGGACTTTATCATATATATATATATAAATATGTATAAGATAAATAATGCCTTTAAAAGAATATGTCACTAAACTATAATTGATTGATTGCCTGTAGGACATAAACTAAAACAAAGATTTTAGAATGAGGAAAAAATAGAGCTTCCATTCAAACGAAGATCAATACATATTCAAACTTGCTTTCAATTGTACCATTTATTAAGAAAAATTTTGGACTTCTCATAATGCATTGATAAACAACTTTACTTTCATTGAAGGACCTTTTGCTGGAGCAAGGAAATTATATTAGTTTGTAAGGTTCAAAACCAAGGCTAGTAATGGGATGAAGATAAGATGAAATATGTGGAAGACTGTTACGAAAATATGACTAATGTGCGACAGAAGGAAGAAGAAGACAAGAAACGACGTCGAAGATTACGTATTAATAAATAAGACAAGAAATGACGTCGAAGATTATGTATCAATAAATAAGCAAAACGCAGCGTAAGTGACAACGACCTTAATAGAAGAACTTACATGATGTGTCTAGATTCTTCTACGTACTGTATGAAATAGCCATTGACAGATTTGAAAATCAAAGAAAAATCATGAGTAAATGTTTGATTCCCTTCTCTTCTCTCTTTCTAAAATTGTTGCGTTAGTGATACAGGGGGGTATGTGAGTTGGAAAATTTATAACCTCTGGTATCAGAGCAAACGTTCCTCGGTGAGTCCAATGGCAGAAGGCACACGTGGAGCTGAAGTTTGTCGTCTAGACGAAGGCATGAAAAACCTTTTGGAGGCTCAGCTGCGACATGAGAAAGAAATTAGTGACATTAAATCCATGTTTCAATAACTCATGCAAAAAATGGACAAGGAAGATACTGAAACTTCTATGAAAAGTCCTGGAGATGGAGGTCACTATACAATACCGACTAAGGTCAACAAAATCGATTTCCCGACGTTTGACGGTACAGGGGTAAGAAGCTGGAGTTACCGATGTGAACAGTTTTTTACAATGGACTAAACACCATAAGAAATGAAGATAAGAATGGCTTCCCTTCACATGGAATGGATCGTGCAAGAATGGTACCAACAGACAATTTGAAATTGTAAAGAAGTGAACGCGATGAAGTGGGAAGAATTTATAACTCTGTTACAACAATGATTAGATGAGAACATCTTTGAGGACCCTATAGGGGATCTCAAGGAGTTAAGACAAGAATGTTTGGTACTAGACTATTGTTCCTTATTTGACAGGTACTCAAATAAACTCTTATTGCCAGAAGATTACTTGGTGGGGTTCTTCTTAAAAGGACCCAAACAGGAGCTAGGACTCAATGTAAAAATGATGGATCCTCAGACGACATTAGGCTTATACATGGGTATGTAAACAAGAAGTGATTATGGTAGCTAGTATTCCAGTTTATTTCAGGAAGGGAATTAAAGATGGAAGCGTAGTAGGAGGAGGAATAAACACGTATAAGGGGGCTAGTTATACGACAACTCCATCCAAACTGCAAACAGAGGAAGGGTTGTTACCCACACTAGGAAGTCAAGGCAGCGTTAACAAAACCAATAATTATAGAGGTTCTTGAGGTAGTAGAGCAACAAGCAGTAATGAGTTTGACCAAAAAAGGGCTGAGGGGTTGTGCTTCTGGTATGAAAAAAAATACTCTCTAGGACATCGTTGCAAGAAGAAACAATTTCAATTATACAGGGTAGAAGATGAAGAACCAGAGTAAGAGGAACCTGGGAATGAAGAGCCTGAAGATAGAGCTCCCTTTAATCCTAATATTTAATTAAAAGCAATGTGGGGCACAAACAACTAAGGATCGTAGGAAGTCATCAAATGAAACCTCTACATATCCTCATAGATAGTGGGAGTACCCACAATTTCCTGGATGAACAGGTAATCCGCAAAGGGAATGCAGAGGTAATTAACATAAACCCTGTAAGTATTACTATTGGTGGAGGTTTAAAACTAGATTGTAGACAAGCATGTAGGAATTTCATGTGGAAAATGCAAGGGTTGCAGTTCTCTACAGAGGCGTTGATAAGCTAGAAGGTTGCAATATGGTGTTGGGAGTTCAATGGTTGGCCACCCTTAATGATGTGTTGTGCAATTTTAAAAGGCATGCCATGGAATTTCAATGGGAGGGCAAGGTAGTAAGACTAACGGAAATCCAGAAGTACAGGCAAGGGAAGTGTCTGGTAAGAACCTTCACAAGCTGATTAGAAATTATAACCAAAGTGCTCTGTTCATGTTGCGTTTAGCAGACCCTATAGAGTTTCACATGCAACAACTGGGAATAAACGACGATGTCCAGACCAGAGATGAGATAGAAGGACTATTAGCAAAATTCGGTGATGTCTTTCTAAAACCAAAGCAATTACCACCAAAAAAGAGCATGTGACCATGCCATTCATCTTAAGTAAGGGATGAAGACTATAAACATCATACCTTATTGCTATTCAGGGGAATAAAAGGATGCTATAGAAAAGTTGGAGCAAGGTTTTATTCGAAAGAGCATTAGTCCTTACGCATCACTAGTCATCCTTGTGAAAAGAAGGACAACACCTGGAGAATGTGTATTGACTACTGCGAGTTAAACAAGTACACTATCAAAAGTAAGTTCCCTATTCCATTGATAGAAGAGTTATTGGAATAACTGAAGGGATCAAGTTGGTATTAGAAGCTGGACTTAAGGTCTGGGTACCACCAGATTTGAATGAAGGAGGAAGATGTACAGAAAGCTGCATTTCGAACTCACGAAGGCCAGTTTGAATTTCTGATGATGCCCTTCGGCCTCACAAATGCTCCCTCCACTTTTTAAAGCTGTATGAATGAAATATTTAAGCCTTTTCTACATAAAATTTTCCTTGTCCTCTTTTATGACCTTCTCATTTACAGTGCCAACTTCCAACAACATTTGTAGCACTTGCATTAGGTCTCGGAAGTTTTACAGCAGCAACAATTGTTTATTAGAGGAAGCAAGTGCATATTTGGATCAAGACAAGTGGGTTTACCTAGGGCATTCTATTTTTGAGAAAGGTGTGTCTACTAACAACAGAAAATAGAAACAATTCGGCAATGGCCACAACCACGCACCTTGAGGGAGCTCCGGGGATTTCTCAAAGTGACAGGATACTACAGGAGATTTATTAAGCATTATGGAATTATAGCGAAGCCACTTAATGCATTGTTGAAGAAGAAAAAGGGAGGGAATTGGGAGTGGAAAGAGGAATAACAGAAAGCTTTTGAACAACTGAAGGAAAAGTTGGTGGCAGCACCTCACCAAACCTTTCATAATTGAGGTATACTCTTGTGATAAGGGTATGGAGCTGTACTTCAACAAGAAGGAAATCCCATAGCATATCTGATTAAGGCTCTGGCTCCTAAGCACCAAGGGTTGTCCACTTACAAAAAGGTGTTCCTCGCCATCATCAAAGTCGTAAAGCAATGGCATCACTACTTAAGCGGTAGATTCTTTTAGTTACAAACACACCATAGGAGCTTAAAGTATCTCTTGGAGCAACGCATCTCAACGCCATTTCAACAAAATTGGGTTCCTAAATTGATGGGCTACAACTTTGAAGTCGCCTATAGGAATGGAAAAGAAAATTTAGCAACAGATGCATTATCTTGAGTCTCAAGCCTCCAGCTGCTAACATTGTCAGTATCGCATATACAAGTAACACTTCTGGAAGAAATTCGTGAAGGATGGGAGAAGGACACCACTATAAGGGACATCATAAAAAATTAGAAGGACAAGAAATGTCTCCGGGTAATTACGAATAGAGGAATGGAATGTTAAGGTGGAAGGGAAGATTTGTTGTTAGTTGCGATAAGGAGCTTCGGAAGAAAATCATAGCAATGGCTCATGATAGTCCTCAAGGTAGACATTCGAGGGTGACAACAACAATAAAATAAAATGCAAAATCTTTTTCACTTGAAGTAGATGGCCAAGGATGTTAGAAGTCATGTTAAAAATTGTGTCACATGCCAACAGAGCAAGTATGATCATGCGACATATCTAGGCTTACTCCACCCCTACCAGTACCTGAAGGATGCTGGAGAGAAATTACCATGGATTTCATAGAAGGATTACCATCTTCTAGAGGAAAGTCTTCCATCTTTGTTGCAGTAGACAGATTCAGCAAGTATGCACATTTCGTAGCCGTCAAACAACCATATATAGCACAATATGTTGCACAAGTGTTCATGGACCATGTTTTCAAATTGCATGGGATGCCAGAAAGAATAATCAATGATAAGGACCCTCTCTTTTTAAGCAGATTTTGGCGAGAGCTGTTCAGAATGTAGAATGTGCTACAATTATCCGCAACTTACCAGCTACAGACGAATGGACAATCAGAAGTAGTAAACAAGACATTAGAAATATATCTGAGATGCTTCTGTTATGACACACCACATAAATGAACAAGTTGGTTAACATTGGCCAAATGTTGATACCACGCACCATACTGCCATAAACACTATACCCTTCGAAGTTCTCTATGGTTATCCACCACATTATATGAGCCTTATATAGTAGGAGATTCGAAAGATGTTTGGATTGATCAAGCATTCCAGGAGAGAGAGGTAGCACTCCAAATCGTTAAATTTCAGTTGAATAGAGCAAAATAGAGGATGAAGTTGCAGGCGAACAAAAAGCGATCTGACAGGGAGTTTGAAGAAGGGCAGTGGGTGTACATAAAGTTACAACTCTACAGACTACAGACAATATCCGCTGCAACGGAAATCGAATCAGAAACTGGCGTCTCTTTACTATGGACCCTTCTCAATCATTTCCAAAGTGAATAAAGTAACCTATATGTTGAAATTCCAAAAAAATCTACTATTCACCCTACTTTCCATCTATCACAACCAGTGATGGAGCAAGAAATTTATAATAAAAGGGTCCAAATATTTACTTTTGTTATATTTTGGGAGGCCCAATACACTACTAGCCCTCAAATAACTTCATCCTCATATACATGTATATATATAATATTTAATTTTTTAAAATTTTGAGGGGCCCAGTGGTGTAGCTACGTCTATGATCACAACTAAGGAGCTTTGTTTATGAAAATATTCTTACGTCTAACCAACTGCCAACTACTGTGACAAATGTGGAGAAAGTTTCAGTAACAATTTGGGACAGAAGAATGTTGAAACGACACAACAAGGCGGCCATGCAAGTACTTGTACAATGGCAAGGAGAAACCAAGGAGGAAGCTACGTGGGAAATGCTGTTTGAGCTGCAGAAAAGGTTCCCAGAGGTCAACTTGATGGATAAGGTAGTTTTTGAATATGGTGGGGATGTTACGAAAATATGACTAACGTGCGACAAAAGGAAAAAGAAGAAAAGAAACGATGTCGAAGATTACATATCAATAAATAAGCAAAACACAACGTAAGTGACAACAATTTTAACGGAAAAACTCACGTGATTTGTCTAGATTCTTCAACGTACTGTATAAAATAGCCGTTGTAACAGAGTTGGAAATTAATGAAAAATCACGAGTAAATGTTTGATTCCCTTCTCTCTCCCTCCCTAAACTCTCTTCTCTATTTGAGAAATTGTTGCGTGAGTGATTAAGGAGGATGTGTGAGTTGCAAAATTCATAACAAAGACCAAGGCTAAATCTGGAACTTGTTAACACGCTTTTGCGTGGTTACTTAAAGTTAAGCTCCTGGCATTCAGGGACATTTATGATTTAAGTGAGCTTGTTAACTGTCTGCTAAAAGGACTCACATAAGTCCTTTGTCAAGCATGCAGCATGGTGTCAGATAGTAGATCCTTCGGTGCTGCTGGTACCCTCGATCAATCTTGCTTAAATTCAGAAAATCTAGGATTTTGGCTTTAAGTTCTCTCTTTCGTAATAGCTTGTACTTGGTGGCTACTTTGAGACCATTTCAAATTCAATTTTCAACTTAGAAAAAAAAACTATTAATCTAAGTGTAATTATTTGTATACTGATTATTATATGCGTATACTTAGAAATTAAGTGTATTTAAATTCGATCAAAGATTTGGGTTGAATGGGATAAAAGTAATTGATTGACAAAAGAAATCTCGTCCTTCATTTTTCTGCCTACGCTGGGCTGGTGAGACGGTGCTGGTCAAAAACATATTTGTGGATGGAGATAAACGCATCTCCATTCTCTGCAGGCATCCCATAATAGCAAATACTAAGAACATCCAACAACTCTTCTTCAACAGCCTATGCATATACTTGCCATCACACACGTTTAGGTCGCCCCTCAATCTCCCGACAAATGTCATCCTCCTTTCTCGTCTCCCCAGCCCTCCTCGTTTGTCCTCCCTCTCCTTCTCGCTCTGTTCCTATTTTTTCTCTTTATTACTCAAACTCTTCTCTTTATGGCCTATCCTCCCCATTTACCTTTCCTTCTTGTCATTACAGCCCTGCACGCACCTCCAAACTTTATTCTATGGGTAAAAATCCTCGTCGCTTTTTCAGGGCATCATGTTCTTCTTCCACCTCTTCAGGGGTTGCAGAAGGTGGAGAATTTGGCAGTAGATATGGCCAAAATGGAGAAGAAGGGGAAGATGATGATGAGGACGGGAGTGGTAGTGAAGAAGAAGTAGAAGAATATATTGAAGGCTATAGTCCTAACTCTGTCTTGCCTGAGAGATGGGATGTCCTCGGTCTTGGTCAGGCTATGGTGGGTTTTATCAATTTCTGTCCTTTTCTGTTGTAGAGACCTATCCCTGCTTGCTTATCTTGAATTTTTAATGCTCGGCACTTGAAGAATTCCCCTGGAAAGAGATGATTGTTGTGACAAGAGGTTTTCTATTAGCTTCTCAGGGCCTTAAAAAGCCTAATTTGTTTCACCCTGCTATTCGTTAATGTCTTGATGAATATGTTAGAAATGAAATAAAAAAGATTTTTTTTTTGTTTGTGAATTGAGGAGCTATCCTGATTTCTTAGGATATAGATGACAAAGCTGCAGATATACGAAAGATATGGTATGTTTTGCCATCCTCTGACCCAATTTATTACGCTGATTAAAGATGATGTAAAATTTACCAGCTGGTGTCCTTTAATTTGTACATAATGATATTATAATTAGGTTGTAAGTTGGAGAAAGATTCATCAACTTTACAGAAGCATCCCATACCTGGAAATGCATCCCGCTTTACCCATATTTGCATGTTGTTGTTTTGATTCATTGGTAATAATAAAGCTGCATTCTTTTCTCGTTAAGTGAACTGAATATAAAAAATTCTAGCAATCCCGTAAATGTTGGTGATTTCTTTAGATTTTCAATATAGTGGTCCTGATTTGTAAATTTAGTAGAAGATTTCCATTAACTATTATGACTCTTCTCTGTGTCAATATTTTCAGGTAGACTTTTCTGGCATGGTTGATGACAAATTTTTGGAGAGATTGGGACTAGAAAAGGGAACAAGGAAGATTGTAAATCACGAGGAGAGGGGTAGAGTATTGCAGGCTATGGATGGCTGCAGCTATAAGGCAGCTGCTGGTGGATCTCTTTCTAACAGCCTAGTGGCTTTGGCAAGACTCGGTTGTAAGCCGGTTGGTGCCCCCCCCTTAAATGTGGCAATGACAGGAAGTGTAGGAAGTGATCCATTAGGTGGATTCTACAGGTAAGAATCTATTTGATCCATATTGTTATCTTTTATCTCATTTTTGTAATAAAACATGAAATTGAAGATGTAAACTTCCAAATTTGTAGTTGATTGGCCTGCGACTGGTTAACGGAATTATAGTTCTTATTAATCTTGCGATGTAGGACAAATAGAAGAAATATCAACTACTAGCTAAAACTTACAAAACTAGGAAATAGGGGCTGTTGAGTGTTGTCAGGCTACTAAAAATTCAGATTTCAGGTTTCGATTTCAGCTTGGGATGTTGGAATTTCAGATTTGGATATAGGTGAATTTTCAGGTTTGATTGATGGAAACTGAGGTTAGACGTGCTGGAATTTAGTGAGGTAAAGGAGTAATAGAAGGTGGGGAATTAGGAATCACTCTTAGAAAGAAGCATCATACCTTCTAATTGAAAACTCATGTTTATAAAAAAAATTTAGGATATCTTATTGAATCCAGAATACACACACACACGCACATATATAGAAAAGTTCTTAGAATCCCTACTCTAGTTGTAAAAGGCCTCCTAGCTAAAATATCTAAAACAAATTTGAATCTTATTCTAATAAAAATTCTGTAAGTTTAAGTTCTAAACAACAATGAGAACGAATCTATAACTAGAATAACATATTTAACTTATAGTTAGTTCCTATCTAATAAGAAAATCTAGCATAAACTAAAATTTAGCTTTTGTTGTGTTTGCTATCACCTCGGCTCCCACTCTTCTTCTGCCAAATTAAAGCCTGTAGTTGACTAATTCATCCTTTTTTTATTTCTTTTATAAATTCTAAGCTTTTTTTGCATCAATTCCCCCCAGTTTGTCTGAAGTTATCCTCGATGTAAAATGTGACAAATACTAATCATTTAAGTTTTGATTCAGCTTATAAAATTTAGATCCTAAAATTTAAATGCTATTTGAAATTGATCTTCCTTTTGTTCGCTAGCTCTTGTGGCCACAATTTGTTTATTAAGAACATTCTTTATCTCCTCTTTAGGATGAGGAATGGATATACTTCTCAGAGTTGTAGTAGGAGATTGTGTATCAATATGTCTATGGTAAATAGTTAAGTTATCAACATTTAAGATGGGACTAAATTTCAGATCCCTTGGTAATTCCGAAATGTAAGCATATCACTTATCTTCTTGAGGTTCTTATAAGATGCACTTCATGAATGAAATTTCTTATATTTTTCTTTTGAAAAAAAACTCTACGTGAATCCTTACCATCATCATATCCCCTTCATTGAATTCCATCAATTGACAATGTTCATCACCATTTTCTTTATAAGTCAAGTTACTAGTTGTTATTTTTTGTTGTATCTCATAGAAGATATCCGTCATGTGTTGTGCAAAACTTCAGCTTTAACACTAACTTGCATTATTTTTGGTAAAGAAACCAAATCAATAGACTTCCTTGGTTGAATTCTTGAAACTATCTTAAAAGGACTCTTATCAGTTGACCTATTTATAGAATGGTTGTATGCAAATGCTGTCATAGGAAGAATTAGGTCTCAGTTATTTATCTTATCCCTGACCAAACATCTTAACAAGTCCTCTAAGCTTCTATTCACCACTTCTGTTTAAAGGGGGAAAAAAAGGAAGATGTAGCTTATTGTTCAATGTTTTCCATAGAGTTCTCCAAAATAACTCATAAATTTCACATCATGGTAAGAAACAATGATTAAAGGTAATCTATAGAGGCGTACATCCTCTTTGAAGAAGAGTTTAGCAATGTGGAGAACATGATAAGTCTTAACATTGTATTTGTAGATGGTTGCATAACAAAACCACATGGCTTCTCTACAACATAGCTACAAAAACTGTACATCTTGTTGCTTCTTGTAGTCAAATACACTAACTTGCCATCATTGCTAAATTTTGACTTTGCAAATGCATTCATAACTTCTCCTTTATTCATTTGTTGTGTTGATTTTGAATTTTCATTCAAATCTAGTTCTCCTTCATCACCCACTATAACATAATCTCTATCAATCTGATTTGTGGCTTTCTCAACACTATGGATATCATCAAGTTTTGATTCACCAAAATTTCGAAACTTTTGGTACTTGCATGTTAGTGTTTGCAATTTCCTGTTCTGTTATTTTAGCTTGCTATTCTATTCTTTCAGCCTGTTGTCATGTTGTTTCGGCCAAATGTTCTTGTATTTTGATCTGTTTTCTAGGTGTTTCAGCATCTTGTTTAAGTGTTTCAACTTGTTGTTTAGTCATTTCAGATCTAGGATTTGCTAAATAATCCATTTCCTTCTGCTTTTCATCTTTAACACTTTGATCATCTCAAATTCTTCATGTTATGATCATCTTCCATTAGCAAACACTTTATGTCATCAAGTCCTTGAGTACATGTAGGCTTGAAGATTCTAATTGATTAGTTGAAGGAGAGGTGCAATAGTTTCACCACCTAGAACAAACACTTTCTCTGAGTAGTGTTTGTTAAATTTGAGGAATCAAGATCAGAATATGATTTTTCAGCCAAGATTTTCCCTTGCTTTTCCTCATATTTCCTCATATTTAGCACCAGGTTATTGGTTTGTAGAATTAGTTCTGGCCAGAGTTTTGATTTCTAGGCAATGAATTTCGAGGCTGTCTAACCTCTCCAAAAATTGTCAAAACATACTTTCATGTGGGAGTTATTACATGTAAGTTTGTTTTTGATCAAGGATCAATTTTTCTGTAGCTAAAACTCACAAAAACTATAAGTTATGGGTAGTTGAGTGTTCTTAGGCGAATAAAAATTCATATTTTAAATCTGGATTGCAGCTTGGGATGCTGGAATTTCAGATTTGGGGATATATGGATTTTTAGGGTTTGATTGATGGAAATTTAGGTTAAAAGTGTTGGAATTTGGTGAGGTAAATAAGCAATGGAGGGTAGGGAACTATGAATCACTCTTACAAAAACAAACTTGAAACTTTCTGATTGAATACTCAAGTTTATAGGAAAATTATAGATATTTTCTTATTAAATGGCTGAATACACACATTTATATAGAAAAGTTCCTAGAACTCTTATTCTAATAGTAAATGAATTCCTAACTAAAATATCCAAAACAAATTTGAATCTTATTCCAATAAAAATTATATAAGTTTAAGTTTTAAACAATTATGATAACATATCCACAATTAGAATAACATTAACTTACTAGTATTTCTTATCTAATAAGAAAATCTGGCAATGAACTAAATTTTAGCTCTTGTTGTCGTTGTTGTCAACGCAGCTCTCTCTCTGTCTCACCAAAATAAAGCTTGTAGTTGACTAATTGACACCCTTTAATAAACTAAAAAATTTAGTAGTTTCTTTAATAAACTCTAACCTTTTCTTCATCATCTTGTGTTCCCATTATTACTTTGTCAAATAGGGAAGTCAATTCTTCTGGTAGTTAGCTCACAAGTCTCTTTTATTCTCATAGTATGTTGCTGATTACCCCTGAGAATGGTATAGAATCTTGTTTAGTTTCTCTGTTAGCGTATTAGATTCTTAGAACCTTTTGTAGCTCAGGGATTTGATGAGGGATCATATTGGCCCTCATAATAAAGGTTTATGGAATTGAAATCAATTGGTATGAACTTTTAGCTAGTGACTGGAGCATCATTTTGTATGATTCTGCTTTATATTTATTTATTTATATTCTTATTGTTTTGAATCTAGCTTCTTTAAAGGTTCTATCTTGTGAGATTTTACTCGTACCTACTCAATCTTTTCTTCATATGGAAACATGGATCTTTTTGTTCCATTTCTCTAGGAATATGTTTGGTTTAATGATAACTATTTTATTTAGAGATAGATTACAATGTCGTTCCCCATGGAACAATGGGAATTCTTTCTTGTCTTGATTTGAGCTTGCTATTGCCCTCACAGTCTTGAACAGAAAAAGTGAACCCTTACTCAACCCCGAGTTGGAATATCGAACCAAAAGAAAAGTAGTAATTAAGCATAATAGGAGATGAAAAAACAATGGGTGCCCTTACCGTCTCGATGGTGACACGTAGTGGAAGGGCATATGGAAGAATATTCAGCGACCAAAAGCGAGATACAATACCTCTGAGAATTATGGAAAGATTGGACATTAATTACCTTTAATCACATGATGCTCAAAGAACTAGTTCAGAAAATGACATTAGACTTATTTGATCAGTATTTTTCACATTCTACGTCAAGGACGACTTCAGATAAGCCGGGGAGAATTGATACAAAAGAGCTTAAAGTATATAGAATAAGTAAAAGAGAAAAAATTAGTCAAGCACAAGTCTTAATTTGGTGGGATGAAGATTGAGAATTGAGTTGACAATAAAAGATAAGGGTTGAAATTTAAATTATGTAAGGATTCCTTATTAAATAAGAAGTAGTAGCAAGTTAAATATGTTATTCTATTTTACATATGCTATCCTAGTTGTATAGGATTTATAGAATTTCTATTATAATAGGATTTAAATTAGAAAACCTTTTCCTCCTAGAATAAGGGTTTTAAAACTCTATGTATATGTGTGTATTCAGCTCTTTGTGAATAAGAAACAAACTGGAATTTTTCTACAAACTTGAGTTTTCAACTAGAAGGTGTGATGCTTTCTTCTAAGAGTGCTTCTTAGACTCTAGGAGTGATTCCTAGATTCATTCTTTGTGTTCTTCACTAAATTCTAGCAACCCTACCTAAATTTCAGCCAATTCAAGCCTAAATTCTAGCCATATGAAACCCTGAAAACCTAAGCCTACATTTCTAGCAATCAAACCTTTAATTCCCAACTTTACAAAATCTGAAAATTCTACATTCCTAGCCAATGTTCGACCTTGAAACCAGATATTCCAGCAGCCTAATATCAGCCATACTTCCTAATTTTGTGTTTTTAGCTACTAATTAAAAATTCCTCTATTTTCCCTACATCATTACATTATCTCCTTTCATACCATTTACTTGAAACTATTATTTTAATGAAGCAAAGTATGAAAAGAAGGGAAAATTTAATTATGAATAAATTATCTAGTATGAAATTAAGGTAAATTGAACCTCTAGGTTCATACCTAATATTATCGTTCATGTTTTAAGAATTTGTTACCATCTTGGAGGAAAATTTGAAGGTAAAGCATTTTAATGCTGAATTGATTGCTTAGAAGTTTAAAACCTTTTTGATATAAATTTGCACAAAGTCCGACCATTAGAATCGGTTCTTGAGGGAGACTTCCTGATGATGTATAACGAATAAAAGATATATCAACTAGTTACTAAAGTTCACAAAATTGAAAAGTCTAAGCTGTTGGGTTTTTCCTATGTTGCTGTTAGTCAGATTTCAATTATTGATTTTTAGCAAAGGTCGCTCAAACTTTCAAATTTGGGGTGCTGGAAATTTCAGGAAGATTGTTGGGACTTTTATTAAAGGAAACAAAATATTGGATAGTTATAGAAATGTGTCCTAAGTTTATGAAACTAGGAAATCACTTTTATAGTCTAAATGTTACTCTTAGATGAAAGCATATTAGTTTGAAACTCAAATTTATAAAGAAATCAGTCTTCCTTTTATTAAATTGCTGAATATATAGATAAATTCTTAGAAGCATAATCCTCCCTAGTACAGAAAATTTAGTGTGTGGAAGCATGACAAAATTTCCTGTGTTGTCATTGTTTTTGTGAATAGTGTCACACCATTTTCCACTCTTCATCCTCTGTCTCCTTTTGCTTCTTTTGTGAACTTTAAGCTGTATTATATTAGTTTTCCATTGCTCGTCTGAAGTTGTGTTCAATGTAAAATGTGATAAGTATTGACCATATTAGTCTGGATTCAATTTTTGAAATTTAGATTCTAAATTCATGTACTGTTAGAAAGTGATCTTCCATTCATGTAACCACCAACTCTTGTGTACATAAGTTGTTGATGTAGGATTAATAGACTCTACATCATTTGTTCATCAAGAACATCCTCAATCTCTTCTTTAAGGTGAGGAATGGTGGGTAACATTGCCTCCATGATAAATAGTTAAGTTTGTGACGTTGAAGACTAATTTTCATGTTACTTGTCAATTATAGAACTTAAGCATTAGCATTTATCTTCTTAAGGATTTTATAAGGTCCAACACCTTTTGAATGAAGTTATATTTGTTCTTTGATCAACAATATTGACTGATCCTTATTGTTACCATATCTCCTTTATTAAATTTAAAGGTGAGTAGAAATCACCCAAACCGCATCATTAAAAACACTTGAAATCAGTGATTTTTTAAATAAAAATGGTTTTATTTTTAAAATAAATAAAAAGGATGAAGACACATACCTCCCCTGTGATTGGCTCATTTTTTAAAAATCCCTATGGTTCAATATTCTCAAGAAAAGATTTCTATACTTTGTTATATAGCCACATACCCTTTATGTTAGTTCTTCCATCTTTTTTAATGAAATTGACATATGGCATATTTCAATCCATGTCATGTCAGTTTGGTATAGTTTTTTAAAGTTAAAACTAATAGGAGGGGTGTTCATGTACGTTTGTTAAAGTATGAGGACTTGTTTTTAGTTATTAAACTATAATGATTTTTTAAGTAATTGATCAAACCACAGGGGTGGTCTGTTTTGTTTTACCCTAAAACAATGTAATTTCCTGTTTGGTTTTTGGTTTTGATGTAAACCAAACCAGACCAAATAAATATGAATAAATCCACTTTAATTTGCCTCTTACTATTATTAGTCTATTATTATTAGATAACTTTATAAAATTTACTTTTTGCTTTAAAAGTCTAAATATTACCGATACTATTATTTAAGAAAAACTACTATTATTTAGTAAAAAATGTATATCGAATGGTTAACTCATATTCTCTCCTTTTCTATTAATTCCTATAATTTTTTTCTATTTAATAAAAATGAAGAAATCTATTTTGGTCGGAATCATATACTTCATATTTTGGTAAATTAATAAGGAAGCATATATATGAATTTAGTATTTTTCATCTTGTTAGTGGGGTAATTGCTCTATTAAAATATATATGGCTCTACCCATAATTTAAAGAATATTGTAGTTTAAATTTCTTGTTTTCTTATAGTAAAATTTTATACTTTTAGTCTTATTATATAGTTTTTTTAAAGCAAAATCAATATGATTGTCTATGGGATAATACAAAGCATTTAACTTTCTTCTATTTGAAACTTTTGTTTTGATTTTTTTCTACCAAACTATTTTGCATAAAAATATTGCTAGTAAAAATGTCATGTTTATTAATTCATGAAATCAACCATTATGTCATGTATCAAGATTTTTGTAATTTATTTAAGGGTTAATTATTCTAGATCCCCCTATGATTTGGACCTTTTACACTTTAGTCCCTAATTTTTAAAGCTATTTTCCCTCCTAATATTTTGTTTTTGTATCACTTGTATCCTTTGGCGTCATTCTTTGTTAAAAAACCTAACAAAGAATGGAAAAATGATGTGTGGCTTGATTAGCTGTTAGGTGGCATAAGATCTTAATTGTATCACGAAACACATGACATCTTGTGGTATTACAAAACCACACCAAATAATACAATGCACAAAATTGTGTGGTTTTGCGACACCTCACGATGTCATATGTTATATGGCATAAGTTATGTGGTACAACTAAAACTTGTTATGCCACATAACACCTAAGCTAGCCACACGTCGTCATCTCTCCATTCTGTCAGGTTTCTAATGAGAAATGATGCTAGGGTATGGATGAGACCCAAAAAAAAAAGGAATCTTAGGGGGGTAAGTGATAGCTTTAAAAAATCAATGATTGAATTTAAAAAAGGTCTTAACCACAGGAGAGTCCATTATAATTGATCCTTTATTTAAACTGTCTACTTAATTGAGAACTTTTATTTGTTTTCAGTACTTCTAAAAGATTATACAAATATGATTAGAAGTATTACATCATATATATCATAATAGTTAATAGCGGGCGATAGCGGCGCTATCGCGGAGGAGCGGAGCGGAGCGGCGCGGCTCCGCTACAGAGACCCTTGTAGCGGAGCGGTTTTGTGTCGCGCATGCGATTTGCGGCAGATCGCGGCTTATAGCGGCCGCTATTACATCCTGCCGGTTATGCCGTCACCAGTTGACCTTTAAGGTTGTTTGGGGGGGGGGGGGTAAATATGGAATTTCTTATTTGTAGAATACTTTAAATTTCTTTTTTCCTACTGGTTCCACA
>JANIHZ010000006.1:31549238-31560988 GCA_027478365.1 Erythroxylum rufum | reverse complement strand
GAAGAATTTAAATTAAAACAAAAATATAATAAAATAATAAAATAATCAGCCCATACTATTCTTCATCTTCTACCTCCGAATTTGCAGATTTTTTTTTTCATTTATCTTTCCATTAAAAACACTTCTAAATAGTCCATTAGGCTTGTTATACCCACTAAAACTTCCAACCAACTCAGAAACAAATAAAACCTCAAACATAATTAATCCGAAAATTCATTTCTCCTACTCTCTCTCTACTGTATATTTTCATTTCATATTTTTGGACGAGTAAGCATAAAAAGTTCATTGCTTTACTAAGAACATTCAGAACATTCCGCAGACAAACAAAAAAAAATCCGAAGTGCAATGACAGTGTTTATAATTCTTTCAGTGAAACTAAGAACTTAAAATTTATCATTTCAAACTTGAGTTCTTCATCGTTTGAAATCAACAGTTCATAAAGCTTCAATTTGCGTGACAGTATTACTTACAACAGTACCACAACCTCGATCTTATCCATGTAACTACACGTTAAACTAATGTAACAGTAGCTTAAAATGTTTCCATAGCTGTCTTATCAATCACAGGCTAGCTCAGGGAAACAAGGAACTTCGAGGATAAACTAGACAATTACTCCTGTAGGATATATAAAATTTGAAGCTAGAAAGATGACAGTCGAAGATGAAAGGCTTGTAAACATGCATAATAAAAAACTTAAGAAAAAACTTGTCACTTACTTGTATCAGAATAGTCAACAGTGAGAGTGAGAAGCTTGCTTGTTTTCGGTGAATAGCTATCAAACTATAGCAGGTAATAGCGTAGGTTCTCTTATTTTGCATGTGAGACAAGTAGCATGTACGTGTCTCAACAACTATCTAATTGTCGCATAACCACATGTCAATATTTACTTGATCATTATTATTATTTTATTAATAAAATATTCTTTTTAATATCCAAAAACATTGTTATGAATTCTTATAACAAACAAATACCTAAAATTTTTAGACAACTTTCGAAAATTCACCAAAATTCCGTCATAAAATAATGACTCGGAAAATAAATTGTCAACTCAAAATTAATTCACCATCAATTTCTAAAAATATTTGAAGTATACAAAAATTACTAAAATTATACTAAAATTATAATAATACTGTCCGAATCGATCCGAAGTTTCATTAAACCAATTTACCCGGAAAATGCCATGAATGCATGCCAAAATACTTATGCACAATTAAGCACATATTTAATAAGCAATTAACAAACATAATTTGTACTAAATTTCGTTAATATTCTAACCCCCTAATTTGGGGCGCTACATCTAACCCAAAAAACACTCAAAACACAAATATCTAACCAACTAACATAATTCTAACCCTAAGCTTGCATGAATTAATTAATTGATCACTAAAAACAAACTAAAATGCCTACTAAAACATCATGCAATGTAGAACTATCATATTTTTACATGACATCTGAAGTCCTTTCCTAATAGCTCTATAAGGATTTTTTTCCCTCACCTACTTCCTTGCTTCTTGTCTTTTTCGATCTTCCTAATCTTCTCTTATATTATATTGACATGATTTTTAGAATCATGGTTCTCACTCGAGTTTAGCCATAAATTTTACCAGGAATTGGAAACCTATATAATATTCTCAATTTTTTTCTTTGATATAGAAAAAGTCCACATATTCTTTTGGCTTACCACCATCGTGTTGGTCATAGCTAAGTATGTTGACAAGGAATTCCATTCAAATTCCATCTCCTAGATGTGTAAGTTTTATTATCCAAATTAATAAAGTGTTGAAAATTCATATGTTCCACTTCAAAAAGTACCCCACCATTAAAATATAGCATCAAATTGTTGTCAAGTTCTTTATACTTCTCTAAGGTTTTTTGAATCCTAGGATAAATAAACCCATCATGATTCTCTATCCGCTCATTTTTCTTATCATATCTCTTTACCATTGCTATTTTAATCATCATAAGTATTATTATAATTAGCGACCCTAGCCTCCTTAATGTAAATATTAAAGATTTCATAATGGTTATTCAACAATATATCACATTTGAATCCAATAATGTGAGTTTGCATGCATTAGTTGTTGGTTAGTATTTTGACCAACCAATCATAAATCAATTTGTCAATACTTTCTAATTACTTTATGTATCTGTTCAAGGTAAAAACTCAAAGTAAGCATGATTTGAATGATCATATACATTAAAAATTAAGTGTAGTTAAATAAAATAATCATATACCCTTGAAATTCATTGAAGCTATATGTTCTAGCCCATTCCACACTATATTTTTTTATAACTTTATTGTCTTAAATTTGGATTGAGGGTTCGCATAAATATTTATTAACTCAATATCTATTTTTGACATCAGTCATCTCAATATTAAAGGTATGTTTCAAACCCTATTACAAAGAAACCACATGCACTATTAATGAACTTAGTGAATATTTATAAATGCATGTTTATTAAATGAAAAGAAAACCTAATAAATTGAATTTACCTTTTTTAAAATCAAAAATGAAAACCTAATTATGATCCTTACAGTGTTTTATGTCTTCTTATAAACATTTAAGAAACCATTTTCATAAGACTTGATTCTCAATTCAAACTACAACCTATATGTGTTTTATGTCTTCTTATAAACATTTAAGAAACCATTTTCACAAGATTTGATTCTCAATTCAAACTACAACCTATATGATTGGAAACATATTGTTATTTGCATTCACAACAATGGTTGATAGTAGTTGTCCTCCATGCTTGTCCTCCATGCTTACGCTTCAACTGACAACCATTGACATAAATTATAGGCCTACAAGCAACTAATAACCTTTTTACAAGCATCTAAGCATATGTGCATGGAATAAAAAATATCTACTGGATGTTTGATAATAAAAGAACTACCTTCCACTTCAATATAGTTAATCCATAGCTTCTTGATTTGTCAAATTGCTTATGCTCTTCATTGTCAACAACACTAATATGAAGTTCTTCACCTACCTTCTTATCTATAATCACAAAATTAATGCCCCTTAAAAGTGCACCCTTAAGCCCAAAATATCCCATATAGAACAATCTCTAATATATGGGAGGTGTTTCTTTACAATTCAAAGCTCCTTACATTTTATGTTATGGTATTCTTGACCATACTTGTAGTTCAATTGTAATGTATTGATTTGAAATACCATCTCATGATGGGATGAGGAAGCTTGTATTCTCCACCAACAACTCTTTTTATAAACAATAGTTAAACCAGATTTCTCATTCTTAACATACACATAATCAAAATCTTTCAAACAACACATTAGATTAGATCTTGTCTATATACATTCATCAAATCAAACATCATACTTACCTTTAAATCAGTTGATCTCATCATATCAGTATGTGCTTTAGATTTTAGGAACTTAGGCATTCTTCTCCGTTCTTCATCTAAATTATCATCCACACTCTTAAGCTCATCTAAATCTTCATATAATGAATATGTCTACATATTTGGAATATTATATGTTGGGACTTCTTAAGCACCACTAAAAAGAAACTTTTTAAACTATTATGCAGCCTCTTCACTAGCCACCTCATCAAATATGTCATCAGAATCAAATGAATTAAAATCATCAAAGTCACTAACTTCTCTTTCGTCACTCTTATATGTTGGATTATCGAATTCACTATTATCTACGTCTTTTTAAATAGGTTATTTACCCTCCCTAGAAGCAAGTTGTTTATCCATTATAGCATCACAGTCACCTTTTTCACCCTCTCCAACAATGCAAATAAGTTCTCCACCTATTCGAGAAGCAGTTTGATCACCCTTTATAACCTCACAATCAACATGCTCACCCTCTTCTCAGCATCCTTTTCTTAACAGGGGATGTTTAACTATCCACAAATACCTCTATAATCTTATAGTCATTTATTAAATTAATCATGTCGATGATGTCAGGTCTATAATGACATGTTTAAAAGGCTCTTGAGGAAATTTGTCACTAAAAATGAAAACCTATTCACCCTTATTGTGTATATGAAATGTAGCATCAGTAAATGATTTGGCTCTACTCCAAAATTATACATTTGTTCTCCTTAATAATGTATGGTAGGGGTAAATTTGAAGCTTTCATTATATTATAATCGAAACTCAACTCTAAGATATGTGGAATAAGAAAAAAAAAAGTTGTAAAGAATTTAATTAAAACTTCAATCAATCTTAAACAAATATATTTTCAAACTTAAATTAGGTTCTTTTGGCAAAAGACTGCAAGTGCATAATATCCAATTAAGAACTTTATGAAGATTGTTATTTCCTGAAAAGTATATATAAACTGACTTATTTCTCCAATATCAAATAAAAAAAGGAATTTGCAGGTGTATATTGTAATAATCACTTTGCATATTGATGTTTTGGATGACATTTTATTTCAGGACTGAGCTCATCATTCTTTCTTACTTTGAAGAATTGCAATGTAATCAATCGAAGTATGGAAAACTCGGTTGATATAATATCTTGTGATTGCAAATTGATTTATAAAAAACGTAGAAGCAAAGTAATGGTTTTCTTAAATATAGACAAAGACTAAGTTTACCAATCAATATAACTTATGGTTGTCAGTTCCTCCGATAATTAGGATGGTAGTATATGTAACTTCACATTACCAGTAGGAGGAACGACCTCATCTGAAAGCAATCATTTGAGTTAAATGCATGTGAATACCCTTCGAATTTCCATTTGCAAACACTTATCTTCTTATTAAAAATAAATAAATAAAATAGAGCTATGATCTATTGTTGTCCTACTAAATTTGCGGTGATGTCACCTACTTTCAACTCAACCTCAAATGCTCGAAAGCCAAAATAAACCTAAAAATTACGATGTCAATTTTGAAATATACCTTTCGATAGTTTTTGAACTGTGTCTTCTTCAGACGTCATTCCCACAAACTGAGATCAACCCAAAAGCAAATAATTTTGTACGACGCCCAAAGACCAATACATGCAAATGCAATATTATTCTGGAAGTAACATTGTTCCAATCCCAGACAACTTAGGTTAAGATGACATGAGAATTTTTGGCGTGGGTCAAGTTTGTTTATGGTTTCGAGTTGGGCCGGTTAAGATTATAGGTCTTCCCACTAAAATTTAACAAGTCAAGTACTAAATTGTCGCACAAAATTTTGGGAGTTTTTTTTAAACAGAAAAGTTTTGGAAAGGTCTTTTTGTCTTTTTTCTTCTAAAAACAATCGATACCTGCATATGACTTCCCAAAACAACATAACCACTCTCGGTCATCCATCCGGTTAAAAAGGTCACTTACTAAAAATGACAGTAATGGTGATTACAGAAAATTTCGCCATCATCATAAATAAGAAGTTAAAAGTGAAGAACTTTGCTCAGGCCTGGGACTGCAGCGGGAAACAGGCAGAAATTCCTTTCAAGACAGCAGAATTTTGTGGCCAAGAAAGTTGGCAAGCACCAGCGTTCATAAGTAAAGACACTACAAAAGTTTTAAGCCACCAGTGACATCATCAATCACGTCCACAGGTCCTGGACAAATTTTTGTGTCAGAAAAATTCGTGTAACTACAAATGGGAAAAATTGGATGTATTTGATGCTTTCTTGTTCTACATTCTGCAGATATGGCAAACTCAAAAGTTTACTTGGGACACAAAAGCGTCTTGAAATTAGTTTCTCTAATTTTGGGGATCCAACAAATGGAGAGTACTAGATGACTTATTGAATCTTTAAAATTCAAATGGTGAATACAGCAGGTAAGAGAAATCTTACCAAGAATAGCCATCACTGTTCTCGAATCTGAAACAAAAGTAAACAAATTAATATAAGAAAAATGACTCAAAAGGTTACGTAAGAAACAGATGCATTCAAAATCCAAAAAACAAAAAACAAAGAAACCCATGTTTTTCAAGGCTTTCAGTGCTTCTTGTGCGTTCCAAGGGATGATGCTTACAATATCTTTTATTTGCTTCCTAACTACTCTCCCTCCATGGCTCACACAAGTTGCATATCAAAGCCAATTTCTTTCTCAATGACACCAAAATATAGGGAGGAGCAGATAGAAGTTCATTTAGATTAGTCATAAATAACAATGACTGGAGATTGGTAAACAAGTATTACAGCATAACAAAATCTTTTAAAATAATCATAAAATATAAAATAGTAGCCTTTACAGGTTGAAGATTAGAACCAGATCCTAGCTTCACACTTCACTGTCACTCAACTCCACATGTACCGTACTGAAAGTCATGATAACTTATCTACAATAGTTTCTCCTTGTTTTGTCCATTCGCGGAACAACTTTATACTCAGCTTCCTAGACCGAAATGAATACTTCAAGCGTATATACTCCAGCCCAAGAAATCGTTCCAAGCAAAAGGTAAACTTTTTCTTCTTCATCAGCATAGAATTTTACATTTACCAACCCAATGATTCAGTTAAATAAACAAAGTAGTTTTGCAAACTCACTTGGTGCAATCTGAGTCCTCCCAGCATCAATGGTAATATGGGTAGGTAATTTAAGGGATTTCGCCCTTTCCTGTCAAAATAGAGGTGTGGCTCAATGAAAGGACCACAAAGAATGCATCCAAGTAAACATGAACAGAAACACTGAAACATGACTTCAATTACAGATGCAATTCTTATGATGAGGGAAGAAGTAAAAGGACAAATGTTGGTAATTAATTGAAAATTTATCATCACCATACAATCGAGGCTATGTAATTACTAACACCCAATAAAAAGCTTCAAGTGCTTCTGGGTCGATACAGTGACTATATATTACAAGTTAAAGCAACAAGAAATGACAAATTGGACCAATAAATCACAGAACAGGACAACATATACGTATTCCAAATATTAGAAAAAAAAGGTAAACTATAGGCAACTTTTATTCTATCATTGTAGCTTAGCCAAAATTGTAGTAACATGCAAAATACAAAGAGTAAGTAGCTTTTGGCTGCATATTACTAACTTAAGCAAGAGCAATAAGCCACAAAAGAAACAGATCAAACATTGCACAAAAGCTTTTTGGTTGTATGGCTCATCAAATAGCACCTTGGAACAAATTAATTGCAACTTAAGCAACATGCAAAATACACAAGTGGCTGATGTACTGGGGCAATTTAGAGCAATATAGCACACAGCTTCATACAATTGTACAAGTACTGGGGCCCTCTATGGAGAAAGTTGTCATATACATTAAGACAAAAAATTGTTTAACATAGGCCATTAGTCTATACATTATATAAATGTTCAAACATTCTACTAAGTTGAACGGCTAACTTGAATCAGCTGGTTTCATAACTTTTTAAAACCATCTCCTCTAGTTATGGCAGCCTTTGTGAAACTAAGAGATCTTTTCAAGTACCAATAGTTTCCATAAATCACCAAAATTTTATCAATATTAAAAACCCAACACTGGGATCTTATTTAAGTTACACGTCTTGTGGAAAGTAACAAAATATTGGTATCTGGCAGAAATTATTTCAAAATGGAGAGATCAACAATTTCACACAAACAAAAATCTAGACTGGCTTACCATGGATGCTTATCTAAAAGTTAAAAAACATGACCTAACAAATTAGGGACTTATTTGATCATTCAAGCAAAGTTCATGGACTATAGTTGTCATTACTTCTATGTAGAAAATCAAAGAAAAACACAGTTCAAGAAAATTGGTGAAACAAAAGAAACAAAGATTGACTGTATTGTAGCAGGGTTATTGTTTGCATTGATACCACGAGAGATGCTAACCTGCAAGACAAGCATATCCTCCTCACTTTCAATTTTCACAACCACCTTTGGTTGTGCACACATCTCCCACCTGCAAATTCAACGAGTTTCAGGAATTGTTAATGCAAGAAGACAAGAAAAACAGAGAAGGGGGGAAATTTTATGCTTAGGTTCTAAGTATGTTAAATACTGCAAGAATGCTTACTTGCTTAAAGCTTGTGGTGCCCGATATAGGAGCTTTTTGTAAAGGCCCAACGTTGCATGACTAGGAGAATTTACGTTTAACCAAAGATTAGCACAAATATCTACTTTTTGAAAATAAGAAGAATAGCATTATTTGATAACATTGTTGTAAACTCAAAGTTTCTAAGCTTGTAATAAACAACTATCTAATTAAGAAGAGCAAGAACAAAAATTTTATGGAAAGATGTGCAAAGAAGAGTTACTAAAAAAGCAAGATCAACAAAGTGATGTACCTTAGACAGAGGGACTTAGTTCTAGTTAGAAACAAATATTCTTTACAAATGTTTAGGGTCGCTGAAATTTAGAATAAAGAATAAAGATAGGTTAAGCTGTAATTTAGGCGCTTGAAAGATGTTAGACCGGAATAAAGAAATAATAGGTCTAGCAATTACTCATAGGATTTGTAACAAGAACTAGGATTAAATCTTAAGGTCTGAAACAAACAAATTATTAGTATCACCTTAATATGTTTCTAGAATATTTTTTAAAATTTAAGAAATCTCTCCTAATTTTGAAAATTACTCTTATGCTATGTTTGGTTGAACGTAAAGTTTTTAATGGAATGGAATGGTTTATAATGAAATGAAATGTAAATGAATGTAATATTAGAAAATTATTGTTTGGGAGAAATAGAAGAATTCTTAATATAATATAGTGAAATGTTATTTGGAAGAAAGGTTTATAATGTAATATAGTGAAAAGTTGTTTGTTATTTTACATTCCATCCTAAACTCCCAAACCGGAGGTTTCACATTTTTACTGTTTAGGATGGAATGGGATGTAATATAAAACTCTCCTCTTCCATCTCATTCCATTTTATTCCATTATAAACCCTCCTCTCAAACGATGAAATAATATTTCATTATATTAATAAACTCCCAACCAAATATAGCCTTAAAAAAAAAGTTTTATCCTTCCACATCAGAAAAGAATTATGACGTCTTTTAATATGAGTTTCAATGTTGTCCAAGATCTCAAGAACTTGTTTATAGTACGTTGTACTTTGTACAATTGGAACTATGACATCCTGAAGACAAGTTTCAACTTTGTCCAACCACTCAAGAACACGCATGATTAAAATATGTCATTCTTGATCGATGAGCAATTCTCTGTAAACCCTTCAGCTCCATGTAACCATAGCTAAGCCTAAGCTCTAATATCATAATGACATTGGACAGACCGAAGGATTCAGTTCTAAATAAAAACAAACAGATTACAAAATTTTGGGGTTGCTTGAATTTGGAATAAGAAATTAAAGATAAAAGCTATAATTTGAGTGATGAATTAAGTAAGAAGGTATTGACTCAAAGAAAAGGTCTAGGAATCACTCCTAAAATTGGTAAGAAAAACTAGTAATCACTCCTAGAGTTTGAAAGAAACAAAACTATTATTACCACATAATAGGTTCCTAAAAATCAGTTTTAGGATTTAGGAATGGCTCATATTTTTAAGAATGACCCTCAGAGAAAGAAAGTTACACATTTTCATATATGAAAATATCAAAAGCCAATAATAACCATTCAACATTCATCCTACAATAAGGATGCAACATCTTTTTTAAAAAAAAGTTGAAGATGGAAGCGAACACTAAGGGGCCTGATGATAAAGAAAAAGGAAAACCTGCATTGAGCGGCAATTTTCCCTTTTCCCATCTTCAGGTCATTTCTCACAACCAAAACCTGCACAGTGATAACCCTGGTAAAAATAAAAGAAAAAGCAAAATTAAGAAAAAGTGCAGGCTTACCATTTTGAAATCGTCAAGAATATCAGCAAGCTTCTCAATATCAAGGGGGCCTTTGGACTTAGCACCTACTACTACTGATGGGGGAGTTTGAGTGCTGTTTTTACGGAATTTAGTGGCCCTGAGAAACACGAAAGCAGGACGGCGGGAACCAATACAGTATCCCAAAGCAAGACTACCAGCCGCAATTAAAAGCCACGTAAAATCCATCAGCTCAAACCCAATTTAAGAAACTTCAACACCCAGATCGCCAAAGCCACGACCCTTTTCCTGTGATTCACAATCCTACCGAATCATTTTTTTAGATAAATGACTCAATGTTTTAGTATTGTTTGATTTCCTTTTCATTTCATACTTGTGTCAATGTCAATGAATATGCAAGTAAATACGGGCTAAGCTTAATCGCAGTTTGTGGCAATTGGATTTAGTTCTCTTTTCTGTGCCCTTACCCTATTTAATTAATATCGACAACCTCTTTGAGGAGTGTCTTATTACATAGTTGTTTCATAATTATATAAAATTGAGTGATGGAAAAAGTCAATAAAGCCTCCACTCACAGTAATCGTGAATTCAAGTAGACAAATCAATTTCTTATGGCGACTTCTTTAGCCTCATGCAAGCATCATTTATAGCGGAACGGTTAAACGATGTCCTAACAGAACGCAGGGTCTATTGGATAAAAGATTAAAAGACATTGGCTTCAATATTTCTATCAAAATCCTTATGTTTTAAAAATATCATGGAAGCCCTCATCTTTTTCCAAAATTTTTGTGTAGTCCATACTTTCATAAGTATTTTAAATGAAGCTCAATTAGCCCCAATTATAACAGTCAATTTCCCTAAGGAATCTCAAGTAAAAGCTGGATTAGTGAAGATCAATGCAGTAATGTACTTCAAGAACTCGTCCATATTTTGCCAATCTACAATCCTAACAAGATTAGAGCTGACATGTTTTCTCAAAAGTTAATTTAGTATTTCATTAATACTATATATATACAAAACAAGTTGGCATCATATTTACTTGGTACAAAAGATCTAGAATGGTTGTGTTTTCATAGTCAAAGGCCCTAGAAAACAAAACATACAACAAACTATTCCTAGTTTCGGGTATACAACAAACTTTCTCGAATAGTTTTTTCCGTTCCTTAAATTTCCTCATACTTCACTTGAGCTTATTCTCATGTTTGTTCATTTATTTTTTATCGAATTTTTTTATTGAACTCGTGATTCAATAAAAAAATAAAGACCGTATAATCTTTATTTTTTTATTGAACTCGTGATTCAATAATGATTAGTTTCCTAACAAAGTAAATTGTCGTAATGATATAATATAATTTAAAAAAAAAAAAGAAACCATCCCATATTAAGTTAAGTGGGTTAATAATTCTTATTCGACATATTATTTGTCATAATTTATGTTCTTTTCTCTTAATTAGGGTTTATCTTTATAATTTTTTAGGCCTTTCTTCCAACTCTAGAATTGCAAGCAGAAGCATATGCCAGCTTTCTAGACAAGTGTCAATTTCTTGAAGCACTGAAGTTGATAATACAAGAGATTGGAGACTTCTTTTGACATCCATATGAGCTAGTCTCCAATACAACAACATGTCAATCTAATCCAGTGAATTTTGAATATAAAAATAAATTTATAATTATATTTCCAAGGCATGAATCTATTAGTGTAGTTATTTAGTAATACTGATTTACAATGTTATTATTATCATCATTAACACCTAATTAAAATTTTGCTGAGTTATGGGATTTGGAAAAATTCGATAGTATGTAGTATTATTCCTACGTGATAAAAATGATATTTTCAATAGACCAACATGTAATTCGGTATGACAATACTGATTTTCAATGTTAATTTGGTGAAAATGTATTATAAGATAAAAGATAAAAGATTGTTATTCTCGTATATTTTTTAATATTTTAAAGTAACTTATAATATTAAAATTTTTTAAGGAAACTTTTTATTAAATATTTTTGGAATTATTTAATACAAAACATAATATATTTAAGCATTGTA